>JANHFK010002344.1:2379-15315 GCA_036250565.1 Sibynophis collaris | reverse complement strand
CTGCGCCCAGTTCGTCCTCCCGGTTCCTAGGACGAAGTCGCCGATCGCCCCCAGACACCCGCAGTTGTCTTGGGGGCCTCGGCCGCAGTCCCTTCGGCAGGTAAACCTTCCCGGTTTACCTGTGCTCGCCTCTGGAGCCCGCCAGGAGGTCGAATACGGACGCCGGGGCTTGCGCGCTCCCCGGACACGTCCGCCGCCGGTGAAAGCCGGAAGTCGTCTCGAATTATGAACAGTGTCTTGATGTAATCTGTAATATGGGATTGGGGCGTTATTTTCCAGCAACAACTAGATAATATTATCTGGATAACTGCATGGGTAGAAGTAATATTTTTGACTTCCACAGAGGACTGGCCTCATCATTAAACTTAATAAGTTGACTGAGGCATATAATAAAGCAGAGCAAGTCCCTACCTGTTACTGTAATCTGCTTCCAAGGAGCCATTTCACTGTGCTTGAGCATACAACTCTCCTTGGATCAATTTGCCACCTGGGCCACTGATTGCATATTTATCATTGTAAGCAAGTCCTTGGTGTGACAGCTTGTGGTTGCCTGTCTGCAGGAGAGCCACCGTCTCATAATATATTGCTTCAAGGACCACCTCAGAAAACGAGTATTTCTTCCAATCAGAGAAACATCACTGCTGTTACTATCTTCCTATTTCTCTCCTTCCATCCCAGCAATTTCCTGTTGCTTCTGTGGCCAGGTCCCACAGAAATATCTGCCTTCAAGGCTCAGAGGAGCTCAAGTAGAAACTTTCTCAGCTGAAGAAGGAAACTAATGTGGTTATAAGCCTTACCATCACAAATGCAATAAATATTTCTTCTACAAAACAATCTTTTTGGGAGGACCTGAGAACTTTTCTGGCAACAAACATAAGAGATGCTTCAACTGGAGGGAGGGTTTTTTTAAAAAAAAAACAATCATAGCATACATTTCTTATATTTGTAGGTCTCCAAAGATCTCTTGAATTCTAGAAAGAGACGCAAATAGGTCCAAGATTTTAAAAACTGAGATTTGGAATCTATTGATGCCACTTTCCTTAAACCTAAAGGATAAACAAACCTGACAAGTTTAATGTTGCTCAATTTCTGATTTTTCCAATCTGCAGTTGATTCCTTGCTATACCAGTTTAAATGAAAAAGTTCCAAATCAATTTTATAAAGATTTTGCATACAGATGTATATATAGCTTATTCTAATATGTTTTGTGTATATTTTCTCTTAATACTGTTTTACATTTTGGCATATTTATCCCTAGCATATATATTGTTATTCATTCTTTTCTCCAGTACTGAGCTGCAGTATTGCAACATTCAGAAAAGAATGCTTATCTACGCCAACCCGGATTCTGATTTTCATGTAGGTTCAGAAAGTGAAAACAGGATAAGTTATATGGACTTGTGTATCAAATTTCTTTCCTAGTCCGATTTGAACTTTATTATTTGCCTTAGTCCAAGGCAAATTGATCCAGAGAAGAGCATAGGAGGCATACTTCACAGAAAATATTCAACTGTTCCTAGCATTCTTTAGATGAATTTATGACAATCAAATTTGTATCCTACAAAATATACAAAAATGTAGACCTTGTATTTGTGTTTTGGGGGGGGGGAACAGTGTTGATAAGATAGTTATATAAAAATAAGGTTGACATGAAGATAAATATTCTGGTTCTTTGAGCTCCATACACCTTCAGTTCTTGGTGTGCATATCTAAATTAATTGAGTATTTCTTGAGTTTACTGCAGGCATTCTATAACTTTCAAGGATATCTAAATTTATTTAGAACTCTGCACTTCTACCTGGAAATGAATAGAATCTCAAATATGATATATTTATAATGCCGTATAACTTTTAATTTAAAAACCTTTAAGCTGTCAGTCCTTCCCATATTCATAATTTATAGCTTTGTAGAAAACTAAAATGTTCTGCTTTTAATAGATAATTATTTTACTATTAAAATAACATCATACTTCCAGATTTTAAAGGGATCTGTCAACCACCACTATTTGCATTACAGAATTTATTGAATAGCCCATGCCTATCATACTGTTTCTGTTATGTAATGTTTCATAAAGTTAGAAATTTGGAGCAGTGCTATGATATATGTAAAAGATATGTGCTTATTTGATTGCTGCCTGATAATCATAGAATCAAAGAATAGGAAGAGCCTTGGTAGTATTGAACCCTCTGCTTGGACCATATCCAGACTAAAACATCCTGGACAAATAATCATCTAGCCTCTGCCATGGATACATCCAGTGAAAGAGATCCCACCATTTCTCTGGTTCCAGTACTGAATTGTTCTATTAGAATTTTTTTTCCTAACATTCAGTTGGTATCATAGAATCTATTATTCCACGTTCTACACTCTGGATCAGTGGAGAACTTGACTTTCTTCAGTGCAATAGCCTTTCTGGTACTTGAAGTGTGTTTTTTCCTGCTCAGTTTTCCTTCAATCTTTCTTCATGTGATTTTGTAATAAATGTTGTTTACCAGTATTTCAGAACTGCTGTTACCAAGTCAATTAGCCTCCAACCTATTTGATTTATGTTTTCTAAAATAATTTTTTTACATTTGTCTCCCAAAAAAATGTCACTCTACTATTTTTAGAACAATATTTTGATAGCAATAGCACTTAGATGTATATACTGCTCCACTCTCTGAATGGTTTACAGAGTCAGGATACTGCCCCCAACAATCTGGGTCCTCATTTTACCCACCTCAGAAGGATCGAAGGCTGAGTCAACCTGGAGCCGGTGACATTTGATCTGCTGAAGTGCAGATCTGAAGTAGCCTGTAGTACTGCACTCTAACCATTGCGCCACCTCGACTCATAAAAGGATTAATCGACCTTGAGCCAGCCAGGATCGAAGTCCTGGCTTGTGGGCAAAGTTAGCCTGCAATACTGCATTCTAACCATGGCTCCTAACCTAGGAAGACAATTCTGACCTTTATTTCTGCTTCTGAGGTATTAGCTATCCCTGTCAAATGTTATATCATTTCATTCACTTCTACTTTGTCAATAATGTTGTCCATAAAATTATTGAAGAGTTCTGGACCTAGGACTGATTCTTGTGGCACTTGATTTGATACATCAGTCCAATTTCTTAATGAAACATTGATGAGCACCCTCTGAATATTATTTTTTGAGTCAGATATGTCTCCGCTGAATTTATGTTAATTTATTCTTCAGAATTTTAGGGATTACTTTGTGATATACTTGACTGAAATAAAAATATATAATTTCTGCTGTAGACCCTTAATTAAAGAAATGAGCCAATTAAAAAATGGAGTGAAATGCCTAGCTGAAGAAGGGGGTGGTGTCAGCTGTAGCACTGAGGCTTTCCAGAGAGAGGTATAAGACAAGAGACTGTACAATCCTGAACTGCATAAAGAAGGAAGGGAAAGGTTCAGGGTAGCCACATCCTAAAATTTAGGTTTGAAGATTATAGTCTGGCAAGCTTTTGTCTATTAAATGTAAGTAAATAAAGAAGTGTATTTGATTGTGTTTCTCTGTGCTGTCTTTGGGCCGAGGCCTGATAAAAAAGGAGTCTGGCAAAACTTGTTCTTGATAACCTATGATAACTTGCAGTAATGATCTTATTGTTTTCAAACTGCTTAGAGATTGTTTTATTATGTATTCTAGTATCTTCTCAGGAGAATGTTGAGTTTCCTAGAATCCTTTCTGAAGACAATGGCAACATGTGCTCTCCTCCACTTATCTGTTACTTCACCCATTCTCCAGGATTTCTCAAAGATAAAATGTTTCACCTGACCCTTGGCAAGTTTGTTCATTGCAATCATTCATGTACAAAAGATCTCCAGGCTTCCTTGGACAGTTGATTAAGTTTTATATGCATAATTATACTAAAATAGCCTATTGCCTACAGTGTATTGACATATTGTTGTAAGTCACTTTGAATATATAGTTGACCTCTGTCACCAGGGATTGAATTTCTGCTCTGGTGTTTACTGTAGCTATTTCTTCCATCTGCTTGCCTTCTCCTGTAGGACTGTCAGAAATAATAGCTCAAGACTGTTAACTGGTTCACATGGCAACTCTTCCATAGTATCCATAGTGACTTTCTCATTTTTCTCTAAGAACTGGACCAAGAGTCACTCAATAGAACTTATTTATTTTCCTCAAAAAACACTGGGATGGTGATGCCCATTTTACATATGGAGTTGTAAAAATTGTTCAAGGAATATTCCTTATGTATGTCTACAGCCTAGCTTAAAACTCCCTAGTCCTTTTTTCTGAATCATCAGTGTAGATTCTGAATTCATGTGTAAACCATTATATGACTGCAGAATCATATACGTACTCTACCATAATCTTCTCATTTTTAGCAGGAGGGTTACTACATTTTCTCAAAACTGTTTCAGTGTGCGCTGGAGCTAATTTTGCCACCCCCACTGAACTTCTGGTTACCTACATGCTCAAGCAGTTATTTCAAATTCACGCACAAAGAACCCCCCTTTCAGTATCCTCATATTCCCTCAGAGGATGGAATTTAATCTGACAAGTGACATTATATACATCTCTATTCATTATAACTTGGAGCAGAGCTTCTCTATCTTTCTTAAGTTCTTCAAGCAGTTCTCAAAAGAGCTGATCTATTAAATGCTATGATAAAACTTATCCCAGCCTCACCCAGCATCTCATACATCCTAATTAATGTCAACTGCTTAATCCATTTTTAGGATTACCAGCCAACCTTACTTTGAACAGAAACCAATAGTCCACAATCTTTTTTCAATAGCCCCTAGAACTGTCTAATCCATTGTAACCCTTTTAGTCCTTTAACTATCAGCCAGAACCTCCATTACAGGTAGTCCTCAACTTACAATCACAAGTGAGCTAAAACTTTCTGTTGTTAAGTAAGACATGTGTTAAGTTAGTTTTGCCCCATTTTACAACCTTTCCTGTCAGAGTTGTTAAGTGAATCACTGCAGTTGGTAAGTTAGTAACCCGGTGGTTAAGTGAATCTGGCTTCCGCATTGACTTTGCTTGTCAGAAGGTTGGAAAAGGACTATCTGCAATGGAGGTTCTGGCTGATAGTTAAAGGGCTACATGACCACAGCAATGGTCATAAGTATGAACCAACTGCCAAGCATCTGAATTTTGATCACATGATCATGGGGATGGTGCAAAGATTGTAACTGTGAAAACAGTCATTAGTCACTTTTTTCAGTGCCATTGTAACTTTTAAGTGGTCACTAAATGAATTGTTGTAAGTGGAGGACTATCTGTACTTACTGTAGCTTCTTCTCCCCAGAATCCTCTTTGATTTTGACATATCCTCCTGGAAGTTTCTAAGACATTCTCCTTGATGCCATAGTCATATCCACACTCTTTCTTCTATGGAAACTAAGCTAATAATACCTTATCATCAAGCAAAGTACAGATCAAAAGGAAGCAGAATTTTATTTGGGGGGGGGAGTCATTTTCCCACCTCCCAATACCTCCTGTAAACACAACTACAGTGATCCAAGACTGGTCACCACCGAAACATGGCTGACCGCTGACTTGCCACAGTTCCAATTATCTTTTCAAGAAAAGAGCATTCTGTCATCGTAGATAATACTGGGCACTCTCTTTTTTTTCCCTATTTCCCTTCTTGCTGCATTTCTCCCTCCCTTGTTTTATAGAGTATAGCGGTGATGGTCTGACACTGTGGGGCCTTTTCTTACGGTAGCTCCTGTTCTCAAAAGGCTAGTGACAGGGTTATTACAACCTGCCTCTCAAGAACGCTGTTGATTCTAAGAGGATGAATGATGGCGAAATAAAAGGCAGGAACTTTCATGGCCTTTTCAGCTGTTTGATATAAATTGCCACAAGAAATGAAGACATCATTCTGAGTAATTATTCTTTTAAAAGCAAGGAGTATTCGGAAACTACGATTTCTCTGCTTTATTTTATTTTACATCTCTTGTCATTTCTTTCTTCACCTCCCCCCATCATGAAAACTATTTCTTTCCATTGTTTTTCAAGAAACCTTTTGCTACAGGAACACAGAAAAAAACAGGAAGCTGATTTATATTATTAGTCCTTTTAATCAGAAATACACAATTTTTTCAGGGCTCAGTGCCACACTGAGCTTTGGAGTAGCAATCTTGATGTTTCTCTCTAGTTCCTTCCACTAAACAAAGCTAATCAATAATGGGATTTTAAACCATACTTTAAAACCAGCTGCAAACCACAGATTGCTTCTTGCTGTCCAAAACATTTCTTTTGTTTTATTTTTGTTCTTAATTTTATAGTACATAAGTTTTTGCTATCTAAAGTTAAATATTCTCAGGGCTCATTGGAGAAAATTAATTTACTATAAATGTTGACTTGCACACATGTGAGTGAATATAAGAGTGTAAGGATGCTCAATAAGTCATACTATGTATTAAGTAGAGGTTTTTACTGTGGCAGAATTGACTGCACATTGATTGTCATATCCATCTATGTATGGTAGAATGGTAAGTTTATCATACCACAATGAAGTAAATGGCATTAAAGTGTCTTTCAGCCTTCCTATTAGTTGCCTTCATCTCTGTTAATTTTGTATATCTGTTGATCCAAAGTGCCGCTAAGTTTGATATTAAGTTTTAAAATTACAGCCAAAGGTCAGCCTACATAATTTGTCAGTCATTCATAAAGTACATCCTATCCATCTCAGTTAAACTTAATCAATAATCTCTTTAGTCTATAATAGATAGCTGGTTTCCTGGTGGAGGAAAAATACTCAGCAGAAAAGAAGTGAATTTGCTGTTGTTCTTTTTACTCTCTATTGCTAATAGTTGTATTTAATATACAAATATATAATTTATTTTTATGGTTAATTTTTCATCAACAATATACTGAGCCCTAACTGTACAATCTTGGCCATTTTTGTGTTCACCTACAGATATTATATTTTTGGGGGGTTTTTTTTCTTTTTTCCTTTTGCTTGCTTGTTTTCCCTTCCTTTTTTAAACAAGCAATTAATTGAAAACAACAAGAAGAGGAGAGCAGGCTTGTGATTTCATTTGGTTATTGGGTCTCTTTCCAAACCCATATGATTTCCACTGTATAATTTTTCTTTGGGGAAAATATCCCCCCTTCCAATTAGAATTATACTATTAAGGAACTATATATGAACTATTATATGAACTAAAAGGCAATACTCAGCACCAGACTGTACAGTTGACAGAGCTATTCAGTGCAAGAACATTTCACCTTTCCTCTGTGATCAAGTATAACCATATTTCAGTATTTGGTAAGGTACGTACATGCTATCCTTTCCTATTAACACTTATTAACAGGATCCACAGAGATTCTCAAAGGGAAGGAATATTGAATAGAATTAATTCCTGAGATGGAAAATGTAAAGCAGCATCAGAATGGAGGGAATCACCCTGTAAATATTCCCTGAAGGGCTTTTTAAATGGAGGGTCATTAGTTAGCTTAATTTTGTGGCCATTTTTAGAACTAAAATATGTCACTAGGCTAGCAGACCCTGGCGGCATGGTTCAAAAATAGATTTGCTTCCACATTCTTTGAAAATAGTAGATGCCTATGTAGAACAAAACAGATTTCATGGTGATTGAGAAGGGTACATTGAGAGAGGGACATTAAGATAAAGTGTTTAAGGAAGTGAGGCGCCATGACTTAACAGGCAAAACCACATATCAATAACTGCTGTTGAAAAGAAGAGTCTTTCAAGTACTGTAATTTTGACTGACAACAAATATGAAAATTTCTAAAAATATTCAATTATTCTGAAAACACTTCATCTCAAGGTTTACAACAAGTATTTAGGAAAGTCAAACATGAGTCCTTTTTATTTCTTCACTTTTATTTAACAATGATAAGCAATTTTAACTACCCTGCCATCTTTTGGGACATAACATCTGCCAGAAATTGGTCATATCAAGCAATTCCTCACTAGCTATTCATCATTTTCTCCTTTAGAGAGAAAATGGAGGATGGCACAAAAGTGTCAGTCACCCTTCACTTATTCTTAACCAATGGGGAAGATTTAGCTGATAACATAGGGGAAAAAGACATTCAGGAACATTGGGGGAAAGTAAGTATGTTAAAGGAAATAAAAGCTGGACTTCAAAAAACCAGATTTTCATTCATTCAGAACAGTGATATGTAGGATTCCACATCAGGCAATAATAATGGGAAAAGGAGATCAAAATGAGTGGGAGTTCTTAGTAGGTGATTCTAAATGCCTAATTGAAAATGGTTCCAATGAATCTGAAATAAAGGAGGAGGACAAAAAACTGGAAAGGAACGTACAAGAAACTACAGGACAGTTAGTCAGGCACTGATACCTGGGGAAATTATAACAATTAATCTTTCAGCATCTTGAAAATAGTGCAGCAATTATCAAGGGTTAGCATGGATTTATCAAGGAAACATTTTGCCAGATTAATTGTATCTGATCAGGTCTAAATAGATCATAGGAATGCTGTAGCTATACCTTGATTTCAGAATAATACTTAACGAAGTGTGGCATTATATTTTGATCAGTATGCTAAAGTGTGGGCTGGACATCGTAATCAGGGTGGCATAGACATTTAATAAATAAATAAATGCAAACACACATACACACATATATTATAGACTGCTGATCACAGTTCCTTATCAAATTGAACTGAGGTACTGAATGGAGGTCAAAAGGTTGAGTCTTGCACTCTGTACTCTTTAACATTTATCATAATTATAGCTTGATCTTCACATATAATAAAGTACTATATAATTGTTACTGTGAACTGTATGAATAACAACTTATTCAAGCAGGTTCCACCATACTGGGCCAAGATCTCAAGTTTTCATCTAGAATGTGTGAGGGCTCAATAGAGGGCCTTCCAAAATCATTTCACTCCCTAATTTCCTTGTACGACTGTCCTTACTTCTTCACTCTCTATCATTGCTGTATTGAAGCAAAGATAAGCAGAAATTCTATTCATATCCCCCTACTCAGTTTCATGATGTCTGGCATTGTGCAGGATTAGAGTGAATGAACACAAAGAATAGTTGTGTAATAGTGCAATGTACCATTTGCAAATGATTGGCTAAGCTATTGAGGAGAGAAACTCACCTGCAACAGGACCTTCAGACTGAAATTGGCTCAGCTGCTTTAATAAGGAAAGTTGAGGGTCATAGAGAAGGAGGCATTGACAAAGTGTCAGTCTAGAAAACAAGATCTAAGGAGGCATTAAGCAAAGTGAATTTGCAGTGACTAGGAACGGAGAACTCAAAGAGAAAATGATACATAGGAATGAAGGGGGAAAGAGAAAGCCAGACTCTCATGTTTCAGATGAAAGGGGAAACCAAGAAAGTGAAAAGGCAATGGAAAAAGGCAAGACTATTAGGACCCAAACTGTTGAACTTCAGATGTATTTGAAATAATAAGCAAGCAAATCTGTGTGTACAATCTGTTAGGCTAGTCTCTCTGTAAATGCACATGCATCTTCAAAGAAACTGTATTCTCTTCAAACCATCAGAATGTAGAAGCAGTAGTTTAAATGAAAGAATGTTTAAAAATGAAATCTAGTAGCAAAAGAAGGTGGTGGAAGCCATCTCAAAGGAATGATCAACACTTTCTTCTAGACAACAGATTGTGAGTTGCATTTGCACCAGTAGTGAATGTAGTAGTAGTTCTGTTCATTTCTTAGAACCGGTAGTAATGGCGGCAGAAGGCTTTGCCCATCTGCCTGGACATCATCACAGACACTCTGGGCATGAACAGAAACGCTGTGCGCGAGCAAACCAAATACACACACACTCGCTTTGTGAGCTGGGAGGGATCTGAACCTCCTGCCTATAGTTTCACACCAAATAAAGGAGAAATATATACCAAAGTTAGCCTAAATCTGAAGCCTCACTCTGGAGAGAAAGCCTGTTGCTAATAAACAGACGACTGTATGGTCAGAGTCTATCACAGGGAACCTCGACTTACCTATAATTCACACAGAGAAATAACTAGATTTGGATATTTGGTTGCTTTTATTTCAGTAGTGTCAGTTTTATAAAATGAAGGTAGAGTTACATCTTCTGGTCAATTTGGAAGCACTGTGTTAAATGATCTCCTCTCTGACCACATTGGAGTTGCAGTTCAAAACATCAGGAGAGCATCTGGTTGGGGCAGGTTGTTCTCTTTCTTATTTTGTAGTACAAGTTGCAGGTTTATAAATCACCCGAGACCAGGGAATCTGCCAAGGTTCATTTAGGATCCAAACTCCAGAGTATTCACAGATTTTGAGACCTGAATTGTAGAATGCTCCATGGAATAATGATGGAGTAAAAATAGAAGGGAAACACTGTTTCTACTCCTCTGAGTAATCGTAACCTGCTTCTGCAGACTACTAAAGAAACCAAGCATGTTAATACATGTTTTTAAAAATAAATCATATATCAAATATGTGGGATGGGTTGAAACATTTATCTCACTAATCCTCCTGCACCACAAATAATACTTTATTGAGAACCTTTATACATTAAAACTAGTGTAAGGAAATCCACAGCTTCTGCTTGGTTACAGGTTGCGTTTATATTGTCCTTAAGCAAGATAGTGATGATTTTTCAGTCCACTGGCAGTTCATCTTTATTGCTTTGTGGCTAGTTTTAGAGCCTCATTCTGCCTACTGCTAGCTGCTCTAAATCCCAATTTCAACAATATGAGTCAATCCAAAATGAAATATAGATATTACAGAATAAACTTCAAGGGAAGAGGAAGAAGTTTGCTGTACCTCAGGGATGAGTATCCGTGGGCTTCAGATGTTTTTGAATTAGAACTATCTGCAACCACAGCCAGTATATATAAATTGAAGGAATATTGGAACATCATCCTTTCAATAATAATTCATAGAAATATGGCGGACAGAGAATGATAAGAGATGTTGCTCTGATGTAGATAACATTCAGAAGAGGTGTACTTCACTGTCATTGAGATACCAGGAAGGCTTTGCCTAGAGACAGACCAAGAGCAAACTATGTTTCCAAGAGAAACTTTGGAAGAATTCCAAACAACTCTGCTTGTTCTATCCCCTGATCATCTTTTGCTTCAAAAATTGAAATAATAAAACTTTACTTAATTTATTTTCCTTTCTGGTTTGCTTCTTGATTTTTATGAATAAAAGCAGATGAATAGATTAACAGAGGATTAAAAATAACCCTTAAGATTACAGTTCAAGGCAATAGAGGTAGTCCTTGTTTTATGACCACAATTGAGCCCAAAATTTGCTAAGCAAAACAGTTGATAATTGAATTTTGCCCCCATTTTATAACTTTCCTTGCCATAGGTGTTAATAGCTGTTGCTGTTAAGTTAATAGCATAGCTGTTAAATGAATCTGGCTTCCCTGTTGACTTTGCTTCTCAGAAGATTGCAAAAGGTGATCCCATGATCCCAGGACTCTGCAACCGTCATAAATATAAACCAGTTGCCAAGCATCTATATTTTGTTCACATGACTAAGGGGATGCTGCAATGGTCATAAGGGTGAAAAATAATCATGTCACTTTTTCAGTGCTGTTGTAACTTCAAAGAGTCACTAAATGAATTATTGTAAGTTGAAGATTATTAGTACAGGGGAAAAAAGAAAGGAAAAGAAAACAAGAGGAAAAGTGAAAAGGGTCAAAACACATACTCTTAGCACTTATCATAAGAATTCTAGTCATTCTTATAATGAGTAGAGATGGAGGAAGGCCTATTAAAGACATGTAAAGCCTCCACCCACTCAGATTCCATTCCAACTCAGAGCTTCTACCACTAACTACATTCTGGGAAAGTTCTTAAAACCCTGTTTTGTGAAGTTATCCTGTGCTGAGAGGACTCCACTTCATACCAGATAGACTGCAGATATTCTGTGTACATTTTCTCTTGGGTGGGCATGGTCTTCCACACATACACAAAAGTTGTGAACTCCTGTCAAGTCGTTTCGTTGGGAGATTGCAGGGAGGAAGAAATTGTGTCACAGTTGGGAGAGGAGGGGTGACAGAAAAGTCTATTAACAATTTCCAGCCTCTGATTAAAGTCCAGTTTCCTAGAAAAAATGGAATTCCAGGTAACACTTAAATCAAAAAGAGAGTCTGATTCAAGGATATACTAATCTATAGAGGAATAGGAAAGTAATTCAATAAGAACTACAGCAAGTTTAACCTTTACATTCTGTGTTCTCCAATAAAGTTAAGCTTTTTGTCTCTTGAGTATATAGCTTTATGAAACACACAGAAATTACATTAAAATTGGAGCCTAATCATCCAGATCCTATTTTACTCTCTAATGATTGAGGAATTTAATGGTTGCAAACACAGAAACAAAGAAAACTAGTTTGAATGCCACCCTATTTTTCCCCATAGAGGGAGGGCATGATACCTCTAATTACATGCCTTGGATGTCAAGCCCTAGTGGTGGCACTAGTACTTTTTATTTTCATTTTGACTTTCTAATTGATGAAGTATAACCCAGATTATTATGGGAGGCTTATCTCTCTCAGACACATCAGATTATGCAACAGAGATGTCAACAGCCAGAACAACTGTGCCTTTGTCCGTCCGTCCCCCAATTGTCCCCCAGTCAGTAAGGATGGGATTTCGCCATTCTTCTGATACTAAACACAGGAGCCCCCCAGGGTTGTGTGCTAAGCCCCTTCCTTTATTCCTTTTTACACATGACTGCTCCCCATTGTATAACACCAACACAATTATTAAATTTGCGGATGACACGACAGTGGTGGGGTTCATTAATAAGAACAATGAGTCTGCTTATAGAAAGGAAGTACAAGGGTTGACACTGGGGTGTAAAGAAAATAATCTTATACTTAACACCAAAAAAATTAAAGAATTTACAGTTGACTTAAGGAAGAGAGAGGTACATTTACCACCATACCTAAATGGTGACAAGGGGGAGAGGGTTGGTCGTTTTCAATTTCTGGGCAGTTAGATCTCTCATGG
>JANHFK010002342.1:67035-77082 GCA_036250565.1 Sibynophis collaris | reverse complement strand
TGCCCTCCACAGACTCCTAGAAAGGCTCTGGGGTCTCTGGAAGGCAAAAAACCCTGGAACTTCCGGTCTCACCGGAAGTTGGAAAATGGGCGGTTTCCGGCCTCTGGAGGGCTTCCTTATGGGTGTGGGCACGCATGTGCGACTCCCCTCTCTGCCCCCCCTCCTTTTGGCACCCGAAGCAAAAAAGGTTAGTCATCACTGTTATAGGCGGAAGCTATTTGGAATGGGGTGAAATTATGTTACAAGAACCATAAAAATGTGCCAAGTTAATCTACTGGGAAGCATGAAAAAGAATACTTGGCAGAATGAAGTGAGAGGAGTTGCGAATGAAAAATATTATGAATGATTGCCACAAAAAATGATGAGAGAGAAATATTATATAATGGGCATAGAGAGAAAAAGATAGCTGCAAAAATATTCAAAAGGAAGTAATGGTTAGTTATTTTAAAAATCCAAACTATTTTTCAGAAATACAGGCATTGTGGATTACAGGATCAATACAATACAATACAATAATTTTTATACCACAAGATCTTGTTATGCGTAATCAACGTTCTCATTTTTTAACATTGGCTGTAATGGCTTTGCTTTACCAGTTAAAAGATCTGTCCAAAACATTTAATTAGCTATTGAGATGTGGAGAAACACTGACTCTCCACATATTGAATTATAGACTACTTTCAAGAATCCTAAATTAGCATGGCCAACTATGAAGGAT
This sequence comes from Sibynophis collaris, assembly GCA_036250565.1. NCBI lineage: Eukaryota > Metazoa > Chordata > Lepidosauria > Squamata > Sibynophiidae > Sibynophis > Sibynophis collaris. The sequence goes on along the minus strand of JANHFK010002342.1, from coordinate 76,364 downwards.
ATTGGGAATTGCAATTCAGCAAATCTCCACAACTATGGGTATACTAACTGTTTTAAATGAATGTGTTTCTTATTAAATAAGCACTTAACAGCCCTTAAAAGTTATAATCCTGGATGGCCCTGGCAAAAACATGACAATTGCTACTGAGTTTACATTAATGAAAGCATTAAAGAGCAAATGTAGTCACAACAAAATTAAAGCAAGGATAGTATATGCTTTGAATCCATTTACCTTAATTTTACAGTCCATGGAACAAGATAAGAGCAGATGGCCGGAAAGAGGAAACAGCCTGACGGCACTGACTCCCTTAAACAAGAACATAACTATGAATATGTATGCATTTTTCTTTTCAAAATATGTATTTCTGTAGCATATATCATTTGCTTCTAGTACTATTAGGGACGTTTTTGTGCTTAAAGCACAGCAATAGTTGTAGATCTACCAAGATGCACCAATGACTAGGCTTTGAGTTGGTTTTGTCTTCTAATTTTCAAGGCCAATATATTATGACTGCGGTATATTCTAAAGTTTGGGCAGTTTTGTATAAGCCCCTTTTCTAACGCTAGGAAACTGTAGTTACTCAAGGTTAACAAAGCAATGGCTCCTATTAAAACACAAAATGTGCATGAATTCATATCACAACAATACTTTTAATTCTACAAAAAGAAGAGTTAATGCCAGATATGTATATGGTCACATTTCATGGAAAAAGCTTGATAGTCTACTTAGACAATTTAATATCCACAATATGAATATAGTAGTTTCCCACACCATTAACAAACTAATATTAATATGCAGTGAAAGATGCTAATCCTTAAAATGAGCATTGAGATACTGTAATTCAAAAGTAGCTTTATCTCCATGAACAGATGTCTTCCCTTCAGCTAAGGAAAGAGGTCTGCTGGTCTATCAAATGGCTGGCCTACCATATTATGATTATGATTATTATACCTAGCTATTACCTTATTTTGAGACTTCAATACTTCCTATAAATGTGGCCATGTAAAAATGGAAGATTCTTCAAGCAAAATTGGAAGATTTTTGAGCAACAGAAAATACTGGGTTAAGTTTGGTTTGGAATGTTTATCTTGAAACTTGCTGTGAACTCATCAAAATCCTCCTATAAGCACACAAAAGACTTTATAACCCACTGCTCTAATGCCTGGCATTTTCCCCAAGTCTTCATCTTATTAACAGGTACCATTGGTTTCCATGAATGAGCAGCCATTCAAGACTAGATTTCTAAGGCCAATGGTTTTAAAATATAGTTATGATTCTGAAGTGGTTTGTTTTTGAGTCTGAAACAGCTGCTTTGAGTTAAAAATAGCTTGTTTTGATTATTCTGGAAGTGTTTTGAGATTAAAACATCTGTTTCCAATTCAAAACACAACTGTTTCAAGCTCAAATTACTTCCACAATGGTTGAAACAACTTAATTTTAAATGTAAAATAATATCTGTATTTTAAAAGCAACTTATATAGAAAAGTAGTGATAACTAGCAGAGATAGGCTAGAAATTGGGAATAAAATTGATATACAGTAATAACATTTGTCTAATAATATCCTGTGCAATTTTTTCCTCAACATTTTGAAATTCTGATAATTTGGAATGGGCTTAATCTAATTATAATCAATTAAAGGACTGCAAAGACACAAAAGAGGAAAATACAATTTTTCAGGTGTTCCTTACCTTTGTATGACCTGACCACACGTGGATTTGTTTCTTAGGAAGGTAACATTTTTCAGGGGGTACTGTTGAACGTAGATTAACACCAACATCCTGAGGAACATGAAGGTAAGACCTCCCTTGATAGTCATACATTTCTTTGACTGAAATAAAATAAAGTATGTATGAATGAATAGAAAATAGAAAATGTACACTGTCAGAGAAATAATAGACTAATTCAATGTTAAGGTGGCTGTGATTAAAATGAAGCGCATCCCTAACAATGGCCTTAAATTCAATTTCTTTGTGTAGCTTCTTTTAATACTGATAAATATTTAGCTCAAATGCAGTTTGTTTCTATCCTTCAAATGTATGTGCATTTTTATATTCGTCTGTCCACCCAGTGAGGCCAAGTCTCTTCAGGTCCTGTCCCTCTGATTGGGAAGCAGGCATTCTCATTATCCAGACCCTCTTTGGAACCCCCTCCTAGCAGAGATCAGCTTTCTCGCTCTCAGGCTTGACAACTGTTGAAAATCAACTTGTTCTGCCTCAGATCAGAAAAGAGCAAGTGGTAACTGAAGGTGAGCTCTGTTTTACTTCACTTTTCAGTTTTAAAATCTTACTTGATTTACCATATTTTTCGGACTATAAGACGCACCAGAGTATAAGACGCACCTTAGTTTTTGGGGAGGAAAGTAAGAAAAATGCTGACTGGGGGTGGCCTCCCGGAATACTCCCAATCAGCTGTTTCCAGAGGTGAACTTTAGCAACAGGTTCGTTGGTTGTGATCTCTGCGCCTTGCTTTTTTTTCAGCCACACAAATGGGGGTTTCAGAGGCTTTTTTCAGCCTCTCAAACCTCCATTTCAGAGGCTTTTTTCAGCCTTTCAAAACTCCGTTTCAAAGGCTTTTTTCAGCCTCTCAAACCTCCATTTGAGAGCCTGGGCAGGACTACATTTGGTGTATAAGATGGAGAAAAGTACAAATTGTGGACTGCACTCACTTAAGGTAGTTTATCAATACGTTCTTATTTTTTCTCAGAAAATATATTTATTTTTGTTTTATATTTTCATTTTTCTTAATTGTTTATTATTGTTTGCCACCCAGAATCACTTGTCCTAAATAGGTGACTATAGAAATTAAATAAATAAAAATACATAGATTAAAAAAAAATCTTGCAAATATAAAGATCCAGATGCCTATAGAAATTACATCAAAAGGAGTTTGCAAATTAAAAACCAAAGAGCTGACATTTGAGAGGAGTATACGAGCAAATGACATTTTCACAGTGTTCCCAATAGTTCAATCTGGCCATGTCTTAAATTTAACTGCAAGTTGATTTTTTCCCTGTGTTACCACAAATAAAAAGCAGTTTTTAAACTTCTTTCTTATTGATTACACACACATAAACAAAAGCAACCACCCTGTGTTGACTTTTAGCTATGACATTCAATGAAATATGGGATTATGTTTAATAGTGATACAGTGGAAAGTTATGACAGAAATGCAGATAAATTGCTAACAATTGCTATCACTTACCATGCAATACTGTCTTTTCTTCTCCAGGTTTATCATCTTCATGTTTGCCTTTCTTCTGCCTTTTTGCAGTTATTTCATCCAGTTCCCTCTGTTCTTCCTAAATTGCCAAAATATTAAGAATTACAATCCTTACTTCTGCAGCAAAGTATAGAATTATTTATTTTCAATGAATTCTAAGAAAACAAAAAAATGGTATCTGAAATAATGGGCTTTAAGTAAAATTCAGAAAATTACATTGTGAAGAAGTTGATTTGACATATTTACTACACAAACACACACAAAGAATCGTTATATTTCTGCACATATGTGTGTGCACATACTTCAGTACTAGCCATCGATAGGGTCATTCCACATATGGTTCAGGTAAAATGGACTGATTTTATACGAGTATTTGATAAAATACACATTCTCTTGCAAACTGGGAATGTAGTTGTGCTCTCCCCCCTTCCCTCCCTCTCTCTGTAATCAGATTCAGATTCTTTGGAAATTATCTCCCCCATTGGAAGATCTAGCTTAGCCCTCATACCATTTTTGACAAGATCTGTTCTTGATGTCTTACTGAGTAATGCCAGACCTCAGAGACTTTAGATATGCTACCTTCTGCTTATTACTTTGAGATGAACCCACTTTCTTTGGTAAATATGCTTGTTTTTACCCCCTTGTATGATGCACAGGAACTATAAAGAAAATATGGTTAGTTATGCTCTCACATATATGCTTCTTTCCTCCTTAATTTGTGTCTTTGATAGCAGTTGCACTACAGATAGTGTATAATAATGCTTTGAGGAAACTGGAAAGGGTGTTTGTCAAAATATCAACATTAAAACATTCTGAAGAACAGCATCAAATACATTGGTGTGGCTGATTAAGTGAGTTGTCTTTCGTGTAATGTTATAGCAAGCAACGTTTCATTTTCAGCAAAATTTTGGAAGATTTAGAAATTTATTTGATGATATATTTTATATGTTTTGCTACTTGTGTCCTAGATATATAGCTCAAGATTTCAATTACAATACAGATATAGGGAGACTTTGTATATCAATGTCAAACTAACAACTATGGTTTAAAGTAGTGTCAGTAGTCTGAGTGGAGCTGTCTGTTTTTGTAAGTGACATTTGGATGCTCTGCAATTTAAGGAATTGCTTTTCAAAAACCATCTGCATGATTTATACCATGTAAGCTTTTTCCCCCCTGATTCCAGGATACCAGAGTAGCATATTCTGTAATGAATAAACACTTCTTAAAAATCAGGGATTAGGAAACCTAGTACTATTCACATATTTTAGACTTTAACTCCCATCTGCTGGCCAATGCAAAGCAACTGAATTGTGGGACCTGTGATTCAAAACAGTTGCACAGCACCAAGCTGCTATCCAGAATTATAGCTCCTCTCCCATTTAAAACATAAGAACAGGAGTACAACTGCATATATAAACAAGTATCATAAAAAGAATGTGGGACTTGCTCATCCCATTCTTTATACTTGCAAATAAAATAATGAAGGGTACTCACTTCAGAAGGTTTTGCAACTTCCTTTTCATCAACATATTTTGCCCAAGGTCCCAAGAAGCCATCTATATTAGATGCATCATTCTCTTTGAATTTTTTCCTTTTCTCTATTTTCTTTTGTCCTGTTTCAAACACTGTTAAACCTATGGACAATAGCAAAAGATTATGTCCAGATTTGAACGCAATTCTTACTTTAAGGATGACAGAATCGCCTTCTGCCTCCTGAAATAACAATTGATGCTTTCATACAAAATCAAGTTTGATCTGTGGACAGCACATTCACCATCCCTGTTTCATGCTCACACATAGCCAATAAAACAATAAATAAAAATTTGCTAAGGTTTGTTACTATGACCTTTAAAGCATATACTACTTTTACTGCTAAACTCTGCTATGATTAGGTTCCATATTAGTTTTCTCCTTGTAGCACATTTATAGCATTTATCACATTAAAAGATAACTGAATAAAGATTCTTAGAAAAAGTGATAATTATCTGCAACCCAATACTTACTTTAGAAATGTTATCACTTGCCCAGAAAACAAAGATACATTAAGAAGAGGTGCTAGAGGTGACAGTTAATCCCCTTCCCAAAACACTTTTTGAAGGCACCCATGATGTTCTTCAAAATCTTAAAACGTATCTGAACCATCCAAGTCACAAGTAAGTCGTGAACATGTTTTCTCATCCATCAGTGACAGTTCATATATCACTTAATGTTTTAGTTTGTGAATGCAAGAATACAAAAAAAAAGATAAGAATGAAATCAAGAATGAAAATCATATTTGGTGTTCCTTTACCTTGATTTTTTTCCGCTTCTTCTACAGATCCAATATATTTAGTAGGTACTTCATAATTGTCTATGGAAGGATCTAGTGCATATCCTGCAGTATCAAATAATTTTAAAGTTATTCTTCATAAAGTATTTTTATTGTCACATTTTTAATTTATATTATCAAGCACACAAAAAATGTTTATCCTGGGGTCAGGTCTGACACACATTTTTAACAAAGATCATTATAAATTATCAACAGGTCTTAAGAATTTTCAAAGCTTTTTGTTGCTATAATGCTATAAACAAGGACAATTATAATGACTTTGTATATGGGATGCATAAATGCAGAACCATATGTAACTGCCTTTTTATTGATATTCTATATATTCAATCTTTTACATCATATGGCCACTGAAACAGAAAGCTTAAGCTCAATCTAGAGAATTCAAAAAGCCTATAAAACCACCGATTATATTTGAAGAAATAGTATTTCAGCCTTTACTGACAATGTATATTTAATTATATACACTACAATATATGTATTTTTATTTTATTTTAGTGATTTAACCCCAACTGTAAGCTTTATTCCAAGGTTAAATTAGGGTTTGTAACTAACAAAAGCAAACAGAATAACTATGCTTAAAAATGCTATTTATGATAAGCCTTGTAATCTTTTGTTGTTAAGAATCTATAATATTCTAGAGACCTATTTATTTAAGCTGATAGATGACGGATATGTCCCTAGGATTCGGTGATATCGCTTGCATTTCAAATGTTCCAAAAGTAAGGATATTTCCATGGTGACTGAATGATTAAAAGAAAAAAATAGAAGCAATATTACTGGTATTGCATGATTGAACAAAATACCTGTTTGTCTAAAAATGCTTACAAATAAAAAAAAATGGCAGGATTCCAATTACAATCATCTATTCACACTGCAAGGTGTGAATTGTAACATTAATCAAAAGTAAGGGATCATGCCACCAGATTGATGTAGCTTCCCCCTCCTGTCACATTTAAACAGAAATATCATTTTCAGTGATTAGGTATTGCTTCAGAGTATGAATCACGGTTAACATGAAATCAAGATTGAATCTTTTGGCATTCCACTTCATACCCCTTATAGAGTTGGATGAGCACTCTTTGAATGATTTTCAAGCTAACTATCCATTTAACTGTCATTATATCCATTTTACATTAATTGACTTACTAATCATAAGATACATGCATGTGGGATAATTGAAAAAAGATGATTGCAAACTACTCCAATTTGCATCTCCTCAAATGGCCTCCCGTGAAATCTGGCCATGTTGGTAAGTTGATTTCAAGATTTTAAAGATAGAAATTAGAATGGTTTGCTTCTTAGATGTTTCTCATTCTTATATCCTCTTTAATTCACCCACAATTAACAATGGGTTAAAATGCAGCCTTGCTTCTTCTTTTGACATCCTTACCTTATTAGTGACTTAAATAATGAACCTCCTATCAATCAGGCCAAAACTGAAACCTCTGAGTCTGCGAAAAAAATGGCCTGTTCTTGCTCTATCATCATATGTCAATTGAAATCTTACTAACTAAATTTCCTCAACAAATATCACCTTCCTGTCTTTGGAATAGCAAATACAAGCAATTTTATTCGCTATCCAGTATCTTCTTTTGGTAGCTTAGAATAATTTCTGTCTGAATACATAATTGTCAAAGCATGCTCTGATGCTCTCTGAGATAAATTAACATACTCACAAATAGCAAAGTGCAAAAACCAGGAGAAAATTGAAGCTCAGATCTCTTTTCCTTCTCTGTCTACAATCCACAATATTTCATTTTACAATCAATAGTGCTCCACAAAGATAGGCCTGGAAGACAGCCCAGGATTTGGGTGAATCAAATGTATTAGTTCCTGCTGTTTCTTGCTGCCAACATTCTAGTTTATTTTATTAGCTTGATGTAACTGAACAATGATGCCTTTGTCCAATTCTTGCAACATTTAGGTAGGAGCACATTCCTGTGCAGAGAAGCCTGGATTCTTGGAGACAGAGGAGATGCCTTCTCTAACTCCTAGCATTTGGCAAATTCTTTTATTGTCAGTGTGCATGGAGACATTCTTTGCTACTGCTGAAAACTGAGAAAACAAATTGCGAGACTATTACTTAGTTTGTTTCCAGAGTAATAATCAACTGTTTACCTCCAGAAAATATGAATGTTAATGTAAGTAGTATGTAAATATATATTTGAGAAACATTTAAAAATATACAGATCGAACACACACATTCTACAGAACCTGCTGTTCTTTCTCTTTCATTTACAAACATCAAAATGAATACTAAAATATTTCAAGCTTCACAGCTTGATTTATTTACTTTATTATACAGAATAGTAAAACTGACCTGAAGGAGGAAAAGGAAATTCTCCAAAATGAATTAACTATTCCATAAAAATGATCAGATAGAAACATTAGTCTCATGGAATGGCTATAAATATTGCCCCCCTACGACAAAAAAGAACAATGACTTTTCAGAGCAGGGACTCATATATATATCATTAAGGAAACATCCAATTTGCAGAGTTTTAAAAAATAGATTCCCTCAAAATGAACGGGAGTCAAACTTTCTCTACAACTAATCTTAAACTCTGGAATGTATTCCCTGTTGAATTCAGAAGGCTGGCTTTTCAATTGTATATTTAAACAAATTTTAAGTGCAGTTGGTATAAATTATTATGTTGTTTTATTGTTATTTTAATATGACAATTATGTATTCAGACAGAAATTATTCTAAGCCACTGAAAGAAAATACAGGATAGAAAATAAAATTGCTTGTATTTGCTATTCTAAAGACAGGAAGGCAATATTTATTGAGGAAATTCAGTTAGTAAGATTTCTGTTGATGGACGATGATAGAACAAGAGCAGGCCATTCTCCCCCCCCCCCCCAAATCAGAGGTTTCAGTTTTGGCCTGCTTGATAGGAGGTTCATTATTGAAGTCATTATTAAGGCAGGGATCTACTAACTATATACATTCCTAAGGTTCCCCTCGCACATACATGCTAGTCATTCCCGACTCTAGGGGGCGGTGCTCATCTTAAGTTTCTAAACTGAAGAGCCAGTGCTGTCTGATGACGATTTGGTGGTCATGTGGCCGGCATGACTAAACACCGAAGCCACGCGGAACACTGTTACCTTCCCACCAAGGTGGTCCCTATTTTTCTATTTGCATTTTTACATGCTTTCGAACTGCTAGGTTGGCAGAAGCTGGGACAAGTAAAGAGAGTTCACTCCGTTACACGGGGCTAGGAATTCGAACAGCTGAACCGCCGACATTTTTGATCGACAAGCTCAGCGTCTTAGTCACTGAGCCACTGCGTCCTCAAATACATCTCTACTACGTTACTAGCTATGATCCTGGTTACTTTCGAGTTATGCTTAAAGTTGTATGGAAACGATACACTGTAATACAATAGTTTGTTCAATAAGTGGTACAAAAGTGAACATTTAAATCCGACCAGAAATGTTTTGTTTATTTCATCATAATCTTTTCTACACAATGAAGATTATTGCAGATATGTTGCAGAGCTGTATATATTTCCAGCAGTATATCAATATTGATTAACTATTTTACTCATTCAGGAATTGTATAATTAATATTAATATTATAAAAGCTTTAATAAAAAAAGTGAATAGGAAATTCAATTAAATAAACAATTCAAACCTAGATGTTTTCTGAACATTTTCCAATTAAAAACGAAGTCTTCAGTCACTTAATACTTGTCAGAATGAACGTTGGACTTACCTGAACGTTCCTTCTATGTGCGCTGCGTGGCAGTCCAAGGTATGGGTTATATTGTCCTC
>JANHFK010002342.1:12564-26647 GCA_036250565.1 Sibynophis collaris | reverse complement strand
TTATTTTAAAGGTAAATTTCACATGACCAAATCTGTGTGGCTTTACCCTGAATCCTCTTTCATCATGTTCATTTTTAATTAAAAAATATATTATTCTCTTATCCCCATATATTTAACAAAATGTTCTATGTGTAGCTTTCTTTATGTATATTGTGTATTGGAATATACATAATACATGTATACATATGTGTATACATATACATGTGTGTGTATGATGTGTATGCATGTGTGTATATATTGCGTGTGAGATATAAAACATAATTAATAGATCCATAATCACTGAATTCTCCTAGAATATTTCCTCCATCATATTCCACCCATCAGAAAATCAAAGTTGTTTTAATTTCAAATCTAGACGAAGGAGACTGTAACAAGTGTAGTAAATTAATCTGCAACTTAAAACTAAGGAGAAATTTCCTGACTGTTAGAACAATTAATCAGTGGAGCAACTTGCCTCCAGAAGTTGTGAATGCTCCAACACTGGAAGTTTTAAAGAAGATTTTGGATAACCATTTGTCTCAAGTGGTGTAGGATTTCTTGCCTAAGCAGGGGGTTGGAGTAGAAGACCTCCAAAGTCCCTTCCAACTCTATTGTTCTGTTCTGTACTGTTCTGTTCCGTTCCGTTCTATTCTAATCTCACTAAACGTTAATTCATAATGGAACTAATGCATGCTTAGACAACATCCCAAAAAGAAATTCTTAGCAACTGACTAATAATTACAATTATAATCTTTAGTCAATGTAAATTTTTCCAGATGTGGTTGAATCTGTTTCTTTTAAAACAGTTAGGAAACACACAAAGAACATGTTTGTATTGCCTTATATTCCCCCTTCTGGCACACAAATATGCAAATGTACCTATATCCTATCTTTGCTCAACAGAGAAAGAGTGAGGCAAAATGCTTGCCTTGCACAAGGTAATATTTCTGCTAATCTTGATGCCATAGCCAAAATCTGCCCTCTCTCATGCATTTCTATTCTTGGAGAAACCGCCAAGTAGTTTGCAACCTCTATCTAATAAACACTCAAATTTAGATAGCAATGATGAATCTATTGCAAGCAAGTTCAAGAAGAACATAAGCCGATTCAATTGGATCTTCTAAATAATATCCTTTGGTGCCAAAAATGTTTCTCTGTATTGGTAAGGGAATATCACTGAAAGGATGGCCCAATGATCATGGGTCGTCTAGTTGTACTATATAAAAAAACCCTGTATCAGATGGCCTCCTGAACTAAATTCAGGACGTTGGTTATGATCTGTAAAGCTCTTCAAAAGTAAAGCATCCTCCCTCTTTGCATTGTTATTTAATACCTTTCTCTCTTACTATGTAAAATATAATAGAAGTTTACTGAATAAAGAGCTTTCAAAATTTTGTATTTTGGCTGTGTAATTTTGAAAGAATGTTTTCCTGGTAATTGCGTTAATGATTAATTTTAGGATTAAGTGCATTTTTTAAAAAAAATTCTCCATCTTTCAGTTAGCCTGTATTTTCTCTGTTGATTATCTTACCTTCCATGCTCTTTAAATAACTTACATTGCAAGTTATTTAAGATTGATTATATCATTAATGGCTTGATGCACCGCAGCAGCCGTTTCCCAAATTAGAGAAAATAGTAGCCTCCTTCCCCCCGAAAAAAAATCAGGCTCTTCTAGCTTCTCTCTCTGTCTCTCCCCCTCCCCTACTTTGTTACCTTGTCTTCATGATAATCTGATACTGAATCATGATTTTGTTCATCAAGCCAATGGTAAAATAATTTGTAAATGAAGGAGAAAAGGGGAAATAAAAAGGATTCTATGGTTGACCTTAAATAAAGTTAGTGCTCTGTGGATATTACATTCATTATTAGCTTGGGTAAGCTTTCTGTTTCATTTGTTTTTCCTTTTGATTTCCAGTTTTGTGCCAGGGAATCTATTGAGGTTTAGGCAGAAATGCCTTTTATTCTGAGCCCAAAACATCTGAAATTGATATTCTGAGTTTAGAACACTTTATACATGCATAATATCTGTACGGTTAGAAAAATCTATGCTTATAGTGATGCTGGACTCTGCAGACAAAATCTTATAGCCTGATAGCATTTTGGAAAATATTGCTGGGTGGGTTGTCTTTTAGTGAACAGACCTATACTAATTTAAGCACATAGTTAAAGTGTTTTTGTTGTTGCTGCTATTAAGACCAATGGGCATGATCTTACGCAAAGCTTAACATTCTTCACTTTTACTGTTGAATTAATATTTTTGAACATTTTCTGCCAATTTGTGTAGGCTTCTAAATGTCACCAAGTATGATTCTATGCAACATTTGTAGATTTAATCCACGTCTTTCTCTGCGGAAACTAAAACAAGGACCAGCATGTGTGAAACAAATCTATCACCATATGGATTATTCATTGAATTTTTAACATAATCATCTTGAGCCCCATGACTACATTATTTGTTGAAGTTTCAAGTATCCTGAGAAGATATCAAATTCTTGATACAACTGCCCTTAAGTGGATTGTCCCATACATGGTCCAGAAACTATAGTTGCCTCCTGAGTTATTCTATCTATTATTTATTCTATCTGAAGGTCATTTTGCCTCTCTGGGCACTCTTCAAGTGAGAAGTGTGAACATTTCTTGAAACAGTAACATGAGGATACTAGTGATAAGTACCATATATGTATCTAATATAAAATATTGATTATTGAGAATTTGAGAGTAGTTTAGAGTCACAGGGTTTTAATCCAGAGATAGTGGCTTTAAAAATCTCTCTCTCTCTGTGTATATGTGTGTGTGTGTGTGCATGCATTCATGCACATTCATGTGCATGTGTTAAATCTGCAATAGTTAAAAGACTTTTTTCAGGTAAATAAAAATGCCCCTTAAATTAAGATTTTGAAATATTCTCTTGCATCTTCCTTTTCTTTCCAACTAAATCATTAAATGACTTTCTATTGACAAAGTGATTCTACCAGGAAGAGGTTGAACACAAAGAACCATTACTTTAAAAAAGAAAAGAGATAATATTTGTGCATTCCAAATAGAAGAAACTATAATAGGTTTTCAAATATTCAATAAATCTTTTTGGATCTTCAGTAAAATACTTAACTGATTAGTCAAAATAATTATATTTAAAGCTGCTAGATGTTCAGTATTTGGGGGGGGGGGGTTTACATATGTGTATGAAATTATGAGTAAGTAACCACTATACTTTGATGTCATTACTGTGGTAACATTCTTACACTTCTAGTTGCATTAATATTACCATGAACATTACATTCCTTCTCTTTGATTAAAATAGTTTTGGAATCCATTTTATTTCATTTATAACATTTCTACAGACTTTCATTTATAATGCATAGCAGTTATGCAGGTTTCAGATTCTAAACACCTAGAGCTCTGAGCAATGGGGAAAAGAAACAGCAGATGCTTAACTGTTACACCTGAAAAAACACCTAGGATAATTATTGAGAAAAATGGGACATTTCTTGGATCATGAAACAAAGCATACAAGCTCTTAAGGACTGGAGCAAACTGCTATTAATGGGCATTTCATGTGTGACTATATACAGGACTCCAATAAAAATACTTACTGAAGTTTCTCCTGGGTGTTAGTCTAAGTGCCACAAAACTCTTGCTTTCAATGCAATAGACCAGGGATCATTAACCTTTAGGACCTCAGGGTCTACTAGATTCAATAATTTTAAATCCCGCGGACCACTAATATGATCTGCCTAATAATCAGCTGGGTGGGCGTCGCTAGGTGGTCATGTGACTGGGTAGGTGTGGCCGACTCCAAGTCACTCACATCGAGGGCACCTCGACAGCCTCTACTCGCCCCTCCCCTCCCAGCCACTCCTCGCCTCTTTGCCTGGGCTCCTTAGGGCCATACCAGGAAGCAGTTGTTGGAGCTATGCAGCCACCACTAGAAAGAGTTGGCAAAACAACTCAGTTCAAATTGGATCTGACCGAAAAGGAGGCTCAGCAGAAGCACCTCACTGAGGACTACCAGCATAGACTTTCCAAGCAGAGGGAAGACCTGCCGGAGTGCAAGGCCAGGTACCGGCGCTTCGAGGTTCAGCCGGCTGAGATGGTCAGCCAGTTCCAGGCCATGATGCAGTCCCACTGGAACAAGACCCTGTGGCTCTTCACCATCAGCAGCACTTCCCTTCAGTCTTTGTCCAAAGCCCCGCACCAGGAGGCTGAAACAGACCCCAAGTCAAATTTCTCCCCCCCTTCAACCCACACAAAAAGACCCCGAAGCGAGAGAATCTCTGCAGCAACACAAACGTTCATTGCACGTATCCGGCCCAGGGGCCGTAGTATGAGGACCCCTGATTTAGTGCAATATAAAAACTGCAAATAATTTTTCTGTGGACCACCAAAATGTTCTCATGGACCACCAGTTGGTGACTGCTGCAATAGACCAATATAGATATCATTAATGGCTTTACTTTTTTAAGCTTTCATTTTTATTTTATGATGTATGTTTGAAATGGAACTATGATACAACAATCCAAGTCCTTTAAAGCATGTTCATTATTCTTAGCTTTATTTTTAAAAACTTCCTTTTGCAGGTAAATATGCCGAAGATATCTTTGGAGAACTTTTCAATGAGGCACATAGTTTTTCTTTCCGAGTGAATTCCTTACAAGAACGTGTGGATCGTTTATCTGTCAGTGTTACACAACTTGATCCAAAGGAAGAAGAGCGTGAGTTTTTACAAAAATAGTAGATGCATTACTTTATGGCTTGAACCAGATGTGGTTATCATTTGTAAATATTGGTACTGAAGACATTTTTATCTATTATTTCCAGTTAGCAGATGTTGCACTATAAATCTGAAGCAAATCAGTATAAACGGTGTTTAAAATATGCCATTGAGAACATAAAATACATGATTGAGAAGACATAAAAGCCGTTTTCAGTAGCTCACTGAATCTGAGATCAAATTTTAGTTAAATCTGTTTGAGAGCCGATTTCAAGAGAAATTTGCCATAAAGTAGTTTCATGCTGATACATGCCATGGCTGAGAGTCCTGCACAAGGCTAACAAATACTGATATAACTGACTGTAAAAACTCCTCAGGTTGTTAATCGATTAGATGAAAAAACTGAAATTTGATCCAAAAATATAAATGGTAATTCTCTGTTTCATAATCACAAGTTGAATATGAATATATTTCTTCCATAAAATTCTGTTCATGACTTGGATATAATCTTCAAACTGATAGTGGTATTTAGGAAGCCCTGTGATCATCTTTGACTTGGTACCCTCTGTGTGCCTATTCCTGGAAAAGACAGTTTTGCTACATTTTTGAAGCTTATCAATAGAAAGGTAGTTAGATCTTCTGTATACTGCTCTGGACTCTTTCAGGAAGAAGCACAATATAAAGATAGCAGTAATTGTAGTGCAATAGAAAATCATAAGTCAATGATATTAGTGAGTAATATACTAGTGAATGATGATAATGAAGAACCAGCGATGAAGTTTATGAAAAAATGTATGTCATTTTGAAAGAATGTAGTCTTGTTAAAATGATAGATTTTCTGAAAGGCAAAGGAGGAGGAGAAGGAGAAGAAGAAAAAGTAATAGTAGTAATAGTAGTAGTAGTAGTAGTAGTATTAGTAGTAGTGTAGGAGCTGCTTGGATATGGATATAGGGAGTCACCTTACAATTGGGATTGGGATTGCTACAGGAAATTGGTACGGTCATAAAGCAAAAATCACACAACTGTAGTGACTTAAAATGGAAAACCTGGCACTCTCACTGTGTTCATTAATTGAGAATCACAGGTCATTAAGTGAATACTCACCCAAGTCCAAACCATTTTGAGGTGTCCCTCCCAGCTTTAAGCCTAAGTAAGAGTGCCATCTTATCCCAGCCCAGTCCTAATTGCCTTCACCATCCTGCACCTTGAGACCCCTGCCACTCTGTGTCCTGCTATCCCCGTTTTGCTACCATATTCTTGCTACTGCTGCTGAAGTTTACTCGGTCTGGTTGCTGGACTGGCTTTGGGCGGCCCCCCCAAAAATAAATGCACAAAGCAGTTTAACGGAACCACAGCATCAGTGGTGGGTTTCTACCGGTTCATGCTGGTTCGGCTGAACCGGTAGTGGTGGCGGCAGAAGGCTTCGCCCACCCACCCAGATGTCATCACGGATGCTCTGCACATGTGCAGAAGTACTGCACGCAAGCAAAGCAGGCGCACACGCACGCTCCTGGTTCCGAACTGGTAGCAAAGGTAAATGGAACCCACCACTGCACAGCATGCCAAACACCTCTTAGCGCCATGCTCCTGGATCATATGAGACTAGCTTTACACAGCAAAAGGGGGATGGGAAGCACAAAACAGCCCATTTAAAGTGTTACTGTGGAGAGAAAATCTGGAGATAGATGCCCATGCATGTTATTTGACGATTGCAGAGGAAAGACAGGTTAGTAAAGTATAAAACAATTTAATGTTACATTTTATATATTTATATATTTTACAATAATTTTTTAAAAATTATTTTACTCTAAATATTTTTCAAAAAAGTGTGGGAGACATAAATCAGACTAAGCTATTGGCATAATTGCAGCAGGAAACTATGGGAACTTGTAATTGAAAGTTAATCAGTGCTTAATATCTACAGATATTTAAGTGCTTTAAGGTAGTTTCTGCAAATGTGTTTTCAAAAATATTGCTTTGTTTTAGTTGAAATCTTATCTAGATATCACTGTGATCTGGTTACTCAAAAGCATACTAGTGAAATCTCAGCTATTCCATAAAAGAGAAAGAATTTAAGGAAGTTTTCCCCTGAGTTTTATAAATTTTATCCATCCTGAACATGGAAAGAAGGTTGGGGAAAAAAAACCCCAATTAGCATGATTACTCTATCATTTTAATTACAATTGCAATCATTTTAAATACAAAAAAACCATTTACAATATTTTGCAGTATTAATGTGTCAAGATTTCCAATACCAAACTTACATAACTTCATTCAAAACCAAGACTATTTTAATTTATCTTCTCTCTTAGAAATGTATGGGCTTTCTCAGTTAAGAGTTTTAGAATCAATAAATTCAGAGATGGAAATGCATTATCATAGCATTTCCACTATGATATTCTTTTGGATGTGTTGAACTATAACTTCTGTCATACCTACATGGTCTGCTTAGGGGACACCAGTTTAAAGAACCCCAGTTTATTAGTTCCCACCAGATAAACCCAAGTGCCCAGCACAAAATTGCTTTCACAGAAATTAATCAGTTTAATTCAGTTTCATGAAACATGCAGTTATAGATTAATGCACACATTACCAATTAATGTCAATTAAATGAATTATAGGCAACAGAAATGTATGTTCAGTTTTGTTAACTACTTGAATTTATAGTCAATATTAGATGTAAACCACATCCAAGAAACAAGAGCATGATTGATAAATTACCTTGTAACACATTTTTGCATTATATTATTCTTTTGTTGCTTGTAGTTAATTATTCATTTGGAAGTTTTTTTCCATTAGCAAAATGTATGCCATTATAAAGAATCAATTCTGATCAGCTTTGAGGAAACAATTTGGGGAAAAACTTTAATGCCAGTAGTCTAACTTATATGTTAAACTTTAACAACATGTTGCATAAAAATACCGTAATAAAGTAGTGACAGCTACTCAGCCAATTCAGAACCACATTAAAAGAATCTGTAGCAGCTTATTCTATCATTGTTAAGATGTTAATTTCCAATTTCAATTGCTCACATTTTCTCATCATAGTAATTTTAGTTCTAATTTCAGAATGATCATTGCCTCATTTGCACTAGGGTATTGAACACACAATCCTCCCCTTTTTTTCTTTTTTTCAATCATGTCTGATTTTCAGAGAAAGCCTGGACAAGTTTTTACAGTTTTCTTGGCAAGGTTTTTCAGAAGTGGTTTGCCATTGCCTCCTTGCTAGGGCTGAGAGACAGTGACTGGCCCAAGGTTACCCTAGTAGTTTTGTGCTGATTTCTAACATAATGCCTTAGTCACTACACCAAATTGGCTCTTTTCTTCCACTTTACAGAATCATATTTGTCATTGTAGTTGACTATGTAGAAGCATTCAAAGCATTGCTCTGAAAAGCATGTTGTAGTGAGTTTAACATCTTTTCCTTCAAGCATTAAAGGAGACAGATATTCCTAAAAGCTTGACATAACTGCTTTGAAGGCTTTCCCAGATATTTGTTTTGTGCACATGCACACAAGACCTCTGTTAACGTTGCAATGTAATGAAGCAATTGGAAATGGAGAAACATATAATAGCAATTAGGTAAGGCCTTTGCCGTATGCATAGTGAGCTTCCAAAATATGTGGCCGCTTTAATACTTTTAGGAGGGATGTTTTCACACAACCTTCATTTTTAATGAGCAGATCCTAACAATTCCTATTCCTGTTTTCTTATGAAGTGCAAACTTTAGTATAACCGACTCTCAATACTACGATAGATATTAATAACACGCTATGTAAATAATTATCTTCTCTTCAGTTTCACTGCAAGATATAACAATGAGGAAAGCTTTCCGAAGTTCCACAACTCAAGATCAACAGCTTTTTGACCGCAGGAGTCTTCCAATCCCTTTGCAGGAAACTTATGATACATGTGAACAGCCACCACCACTCAACATCCTTACCCCTTACAGGTTATCATTTCAAAAATCTATTATAACCTATGTTTATATTATGCATTTATTATTTACTTGGATAATAATTTTCAAAAATTTGTACCTGAATTGAAGGATTTCATTTGAGATCCCAATCCTTTTTCATCAAAAGTCACACAACTGATTGTATACAACTTAAATTTCACATTAGAGCAACTGATAATTCTAAGATTACATAATTGACTATCTAGATTACCTGCCTTGTATTTGTTTGATTATTCATCATGATTATATTCTTTTATAATACATAGGCAAAAGATTTATATCTATTCCTGGCCTAGCTAATCCTGTATTGCCAATGCCTAGGGAACTCTCCCACCCCCCCAGTTCTTTGTGTCTTGAAATGCTAAGGATTTAATTTGGTACTTTCTACAAGGAAAGCATGTACACCAAGCTGTAATGTACAACATCTTGTCAAACCTGTACTAGAGGTTGAATCAAAGTATTTGATTGATTGATTGATTGATCGATCGATTGATTTTTATCCTGCCTTTATTATTTTATAAATAACTGAAGGCAGCAAACATACCTAATACTTTGTCCTCCTACTTTCCTTACAACAACAATTATGTGAGGTGAACTAGACAGAGAAAGTGACTTGCCCAAAGTCACCCAGCCAATTTTCATGCCTGAGGCGAGACTAGAACTCACCATCTCCTGGTTTCTAGGAAAGCCCTTAACCTGTAGGCCAAACTGTCTTGTTATGTATACAGAACATTATTTTCAGCAACTAAAGAGTCTTATAGTCAGGTCTAGCCCAGACTATTGTTAAAGTGTTTTGTCAATGATGTGCTGAAGAAGAGGAACCTGTTTCTAGCATTTGAAGACATAAAATATTTGATTAATTTGCCCCAAGCATCTGCTGAGTGCATTTTCCTCATTATGAAGCATGTGGTTCCATTCTCAAGTGCTAACTTTTTTCAACCCTTCTGATTAGAACTTTGCAACCAAAATAACCTTTCAAACAAATTATTTAGATCATTAATTTCTATTAAGCTCATCTTTTCCTTATATTTTTCATATATGATTTTATATATTAACGGATTGTTAAGTCAGTGCATAAAATTCTGCAATGAGCTTAGCACTCAAGCTCCTTTTCAAAATCCACGAAACAAATAATAGAATTTAAATTGGCATTACATAATAAATTTTACAGGGCCTTTAAATATTTAGACATATGACAAAACATTTACCATGATTTGTATATTCAATAATTTAAAATTTGGGTCCACTGGTTATTGCCCATAGATATGGTTATCTATTGAATTAACATCATCTAATTCTAATTTCTGACATTCCTTCAATGTGTGCTTTATAGAGCTAAAGAGCAGTGTCAGTTATTTTTCATGGAAATTAAAATGTACCTTTTTTCCTGTGTGTGTATGTAGGTATATTCTGCTTAAGATTTCATCCTGCTAGAAATGTTTTCTTCATTTGGAGATGAGAGTGTTACAATCTCAGATGTTATCATTCAATTTGTATTTAATAACATTTTACGATGTTGCTCTGTCTTTAGAGATGATGGAAAAGAGGGTTTAAAATTTTACACGAATCCTTCATATTTCTTTGATCTATGGAAAGAAAAGATGTTACAAGATACAGAAGATAAAAGAAAGGAAAAGAGAAAACAGAAGGTAAAAGATACTGCTTTTGACCAATGACACAATGAAACAAAAGTAGCTCCATTAAGGCAGCCATTAAAATCATGTAATTTCCTAAACATAATAACATTTATTTGAATAATAAGTTAAGAACTGGCAAAAGTAGTAGAAATGCCTTCTGAAAAATAAAAATTTCACATTAAAAAAAGGGAAGATGTGCACAATAGATAAAAAAGAATCTTCATTCCATCAGTTCAGCCTATGATATATTTTCTTCTCTCTTGACTCTCAGGTAGAAGTTTTGTTTCCTGTATGATAAATTCTATAATGGGAAATAGAATGGATTAAAATCTTATATCTCTGCTGATTTTGGCTTGGATTTTCCTCGTTGCTTAAAACATATTTTTATAATCATGAGAAAAGTCTTTCTGCAAAGTAGTAAAAATAAATCTTGATAGCCTATGGAATGGTTGTATATAGAAATACTGACCCTTTTGGAAGAGAATAAATTATCTTCCTTAGGTTTAGGTTATCTCTTCCTATTTACTCTCAAGTGGCATATCCAAGTTTAGATTGTTTATAAAGCAACTTATAATGAAAATAGATGGTAAAGAGCAAATGATATTGTAATATTTGCAACATGTTTTATGCAGTAAGAAATTCATAAACACAAAAGGGTTTTCACTTAAACTCCTATCCCTATCCTTCACCTGGCTGTGCTACAGAGAAAGCATAGGAAGATCTCCTTAATGGAATATTTGTGTCATTGTGATGATGACTAAGTCAAAACTATTGAACACATTATCTTCTACTGTAATTATTACCAAGACATTTGTACTACATTTATGTACCCATTACTTTTACGACTACCAGTCTGTTCAGATCAATTTTACATCCATTTATTGCTTCCAGAAAACAGCTGTTATTGCTTTCAAAGTATAAGTTCTATGTGACAGCATATAAAATATGGCAGGACCTTTAGCCAGGAGGTGTTAATTGATAAAAGTATTTAATATACATACAGTGCATTCAGAAAGTATTCAGAGCCCCTTCACTTTTGTCAATTTTGTTATGCTGCAGCCTGATTCTACAATTGTTGAAATTCATTTTTTTCCTCATTAATCTATACTCAGTACCCATAGTGACAAAGTAAAAACAGAATTTTAGAAATGTCTGTAAATTTATTAAAAATAAAAAACTGAAATATCACTTTGGCGTAAGTATTCAAATCCTTTGTGACAACATTTGAAATTTAGCTCCGGTACCTCCATGAATGGAGCAAAGTACAGGGATATCCTCAATGAAAACCTGTTCCACAGGGCTCAGGACCTCAGACATTTCTAAAATTCTATTTTCACTTTATCGTTATGGGATACTGAGTGTAGATTAATGAGAAAAAAATGAATTTCAATAACTGTAGAATCAGGCTGCAGCGTAATAAAATTGACAAAAGTGAAGGGGTCTGAATACTTTCTGAATGCACTATATTTTCATCTTAGTTGCTTGTTAATAAAGATTCAGTTTTTGTAGAAATGCATATTTTAATTGGATTAGGTTTTTATCTCAGGTCACCAGGTATTTTAGGTCATGTAAGTATATAAATTTATAGTTTCTAGCTTTTTATATTTTATTCTCATAGGCATTTAATAAGGCATAAATCTTATAGTATCTTGTAGATCTTAAACTGATTAGTTCATAATTTTTAGTTATAGTCACTATATATGTATAGTCAGTTTAGCCTTATAGGTATTTTATAGTAAATATAATAGATATGAGAGATTGTCTCTTTGTATTACATACAATAATTCAGTGATTACTGATTTATATTGTTTATTACTTACATCTTATACTGCTGAATGAATGACGAAAATGTGAAGGAATTATCACTGACATTCTAGTTTAAATGTTATATCCTTGTTGTAATTAAAAGAAAATGGATGTTTCTAGAGCATTCCGTTATGTGCTGAGCAGAACTCTTTCAGTGTCAAGTCTTTTCTGTTTTTTTAATAGCAGAAGAATCTCGATCGTCCTCATGAACCAGAAAA
The DNA here is from genome assembly GCA_036250565.1 of Sibynophis collaris. Classification (NCBI taxonomy): domain Eukaryota; kingdom Metazoa; phylum Chordata; class Lepidosauria; order Squamata; family Sibynophiidae; genus Sibynophis; species Sibynophis collaris. The sequence continues at coordinate 14,338 of JANHFK010002342.1, read as the reverse complement.
AGTGCCACGGGCTCCTCATGACAGGCGCAGAGAATGGCAGAAATTAGCCCAGGGAGCAGAACTTGCGGATGATGATGCCAGCCTTTTACATAAGCATATTGAAATTGCTAATGGCCCTGCCTCCCATTTTGAGACCAGGTTCGGTTTTTTTAAACTCAGAGTTTGATCCTAACCCATTTATGTTGTTTGGGTGACTTTCAAGCTAGCTGTTATCTGTACCTTCTATAATTAGGGGTAATTTTCTAGAAGGGTCCATAATTTGACATTGCTATAATAGGTCATTGCTGTCTGTCATGCCACCTTATATTCATGATTGGACTTGCAGTTTTCCTTCCCATATTCTCCAGGGAGGGCTTTAGAATACCTTACCCTCCAGACAACCCCCTCCTGTTCTTATATGTGAATGTGTGTATAACAGCAGTGATGATAATGATTTGCTATTTGCTTTGGAGTTAGCAAAACTGAATTTATAATTTCTGTTCCTGCATTCAGTGCACATCTTCAGTGTTCACAGCTTGTGACAGTTACAAAACAAGGTATTAGGTGTGTATATTTTGTTGTCATGTGTTAAGTTGGCCATCTATCACTAACTGTTTGATGCCTTCTTCCTCCATAAGTATTGAAATAGTGGGCTAATTTTCCTTTTGAGAGAAATGTTTTTTTTTCTTGTAATGGGAGTGAAATCAGAGACTAAAATGAATTTAACATATGTGCATGGGATTTATTTCTGTTCAGACCGCAGGCATATGTGGAACACATGGATGGACCGTATTCTCTTTCTGCATTACCATACAGCCAAATGAACGAACTTCTTAACAGGGCAGAAGAGCGTGTTTTAGTAAGACCACATGAACCTCCCCCACCCCCACCAATGCATGGAGGAGGAGATGTGAAACCCATCCCACCCTGCGTTAGGTAAGAAGGACTTAAAATGAAAGGTCAGAAAGCCTTGGCAATAGTTGACACTGACAGACTGTAAGTTATAGGTACAAAATAAATAAGTAAGCAAATAAGAACACTTTACAGGAACAAAAATCCATGCAATGCCTATTCTCTGTTTGATAAGTCTGGGTACTTTGTACTTAGAGGTTTTCCTATGCATTTATTCAATAAATAGAGTTATTGCCATTATTTATGAGCCAGTTTGACACCTATAGCCATTATTTATGAGCCAGTTCGACACCTATAGCCATCAAAAGGGAAGTAATAAAATAATATAAAACTCTAGAAAGTGTCATATTCAGCTTAAAACTAAAAAGAGGAGGAAAAAACTGAAATTCACATGTATGTAGTCCTTGTTTTTCTTTATTAAATTCCATATTGCCAACCAAATTATAATTATGTGATAACTCAGGAAAAATTACAAATAAATATGTCATTTATTTTCAAATTAGCAATATAACTATTTGTAATACAATTTCAGAAATAAAATGGTAAACAATATGTGTTAGATATGGAAACACTGGGAACCAGCTCAAGTATGACCGATTGCACATTCAAAATATTTGCATGTTCTGGAATTATTATTGATACTTAGAATGTGACTACAACTAATTTCCGTTCTTGTAGTTGTACTCATTTTCAGTATTTTCTTTTATCCCAGCTCTACTGCAGCTTTGACAGAAAATCGCCCTCAGTCACCTGCTGCTGGCAGAACTCAAGTCTTTGTGAGTCCCACTCCTCCCCCGCCTCCTCCCCCTCTTCCGTCTGCTCTATCTACTTCTTCATTAAGATCGGCAATGACTTCCACACCTCCCCCTCCAGTGCCACCCCC
>JANHFK010002340.1:141402-151637 GCA_036250565.1 Sibynophis collaris | reverse complement strand
CCCTGAGGTCCAAAAGGTTGGGGACCCCTGATCTAGTCCAACCCCCTGCTCCCTGGCAAAATGGACTGCTAAATTGGCCGCACCCACCCAGTCACATGACCACATGACCACTCCCACAGTCACATGATCATCAAGCCACGTCCATCAAGCAAGCCACGCCCACAGAACCTGTAGTAAAAAAATTTAGAACCCACCCCTGCCATGCTGACCACATGACCACAGAAAATATTTTTAGACAACACTGCTAAGAAATGGAGATGAGTAATGAGGCCTAGAATCGAACATGACTGGACAGGGAAACCTTTACCTCTTCTGTAAACAGGAAAGTGGGGCAGCTACATTTCATATTTTGATCTCGGATAGTAATATATGAACCCATTATTGGTGCAAATCCAATCAAATCTCTTATTTTATGTATCTCCCTATCCATCATGGATCCACCCACAGACCCCCTTTCCAGATGCGAGTTCAGAGGAGGAGGGTGAGTTTGAGTCTGCAGAGGAAAGCATGGAGCAGAGTATTGGTCAGGATCGGGGCTCAGAGAGTGCTAGCCTGATGGAACAGCTTCAGACGGATCAATTGGATGAACAACAGGCTGAGGCAGAGGCAGACAAATTGGCCAGGAGACTCCAGGACGATCATGGCAAGGATGGGGAACAGCTGCTGCCCATTAGCAATGAGGAGGAGGTGCAATCCACACCTCCTCCTGATCCAAGGATACGTAGAGCAGAGAAGAAACAGGCACAATGCTGGTCAGCTAGACTACACATGAAGAGGCAACCTCGCATCCTCGCCTCTCATGAAGGGCTGCACCAACTTTGCCTACTTAATCCCACCTTTAGAACTTGAATATTGCTTGAGTAACGTGGCCAGTTGCATGCCTTGTGTACTGGTGCCATGTATCCTGACCGGTTTGAATTGTGGACTGCTTTCCTGGACATTGTATATGCCTGTTGGACTCAATTACCCAATGATGCTTGCCGGTGCTGAGCTCAGAATCTTGATCTGTGCAACAGGGATGCTTTCAGAGGACCTGTTTTGGGGGGGGGGGGGGAGTTAAATAAATACCTGTAGAACTTTTGTTGTATGTGCGTGTGTCTGGGATGCAGGGCAGCACACTATCTAAAGTTAGTATAAAATTATAGATTGTAGGTTAAACTTATGCTAAACAAATCTAGGGCAGAGCTAAAAAAAAGTTTGGGATAGAAAGACCATTGTAAGAAAGTTTGTTAATTAGGAAAATGATATCCTCACATTGAATTGGCTTTGTTGGGTTATTGATAGCCGCCTCTGTTAGGAATAAATAATGAAAACAATAAAAAACAAGTAAGAATATACAGTATAATCTTTGATCAAATGTGCATTTAACTCTGACTAATCTGTTCTAGTCACAACTTTTTATCTAATGGTTAATCTTAGTGCACTTCAGTTTTCATATAGACTTTATGCACAATTGGAAATCTGATTTTTTTTTCCTTAAAAGAGGAATAATGATGATTTACTCCTCAAAAAGTATATTAAATGTATTTCTTTTTATATATTATCCTGATCAAAAATATAATCTCTCATGGTTTCAATGTGCTATAGATTTTTCAACACTGTTCTTAAATTAATTTTTTTGGTTCATTTTAGTTATGTTAAACTGCAGATATTACTTCAGGGATAGTCAGATGGATAAATTAGTGTCACAATTTCATTTAAGCTCCATAAATGAAAGACAGATAACGTATACATTCAGTTATGACAGGGAGAAATGATTACCACATAATTATGCCTGAAAAGAAAAAAGACTGTTTACTTTTTAAATACTTTTCTCTTTGACATTGAGTTTCAAAAGAACTGGCATTTCTCACTTGATAAGAACTTGAAATGTTAAAGAAGATCCATGAATATTATCCTGCTGTTTTCTTTTAAAGTTTGCTGTGATTTGATTCTTCTCAACCTCTATAATACAGCAAAAAAAGGATGCTAGCTTCTAAAATAGTTCTGCTAAGAAAAAAGCCATTTTGGTGGCCTTCTTCTTTACCTCATCTCAGGAGGTCATTATAGAAGCTCGGAAACTTTAAGAACTGATGTCTGAATTTGTTTTTTTCTTCCTCCTCCACATTGCCTTTTTTCCTTTCATTTTCTTTAAATGATCTGTAAATTGCTGTAGCAGCTTTATCATTGCAAAATAGAATGATTAAAGTACTCCCAGCCAGTGAGTTATGTACTTTGACACATACATCTACCAACTTATGATTTGCAATAATGGAAAGTGGTCCGCAAATATATTAAACAAGTAAATTAATTAAAATAAAATGTACTATAATGACATTCTCATTAACAAGGTTAATAGGATGTCAGCCATAAATCTGTGATTCTTCTAATTTCCCACAATTTGATACCCTTACACAGAGTTTCTTTTTATAGCAAAATGCATGTTGAAAGTCCTTCTGGGAAAAACAGAAAAGCAGCATAGGAAGACAGAAGGAAATAGTGTCATTCTCTCTTATTTCTGCCCTTCAAATTTCCAGTTTCCTAGAGTAAAAACATAAAAATAAGTAATTGCTAATTGCATCTAGCATGTATTACATCTGCACTGATAAATAATTCAAACCCAATAACATTTATATATTTAAAAGCAGCAATCTTATACACAGCTATTTTGGATTAACTCCCATTAATCCTAGTGAAACTGACTAAACTATAATGTGATATTGTATATCAGCACATCCTGTCATTGACCTACGTTTCACCCATCTTGAGATCTTGGGAACGACTAGCAAAAAATATAAACTCAGCAAGAAATGTATAAAATTTTATATTTTATAATTATTTTCTCTTTGTATCATATAGTAGATACATTGGGCTGGTCTGTAATTTATTTAAAGAGGTTTCTGTTGATTAACTTTTCTGCTATAATATTTGTATTCATTACAAGTCTCACCAAAATGAAAGGCATTTTCCCCCTCCTGGCCCAAGGCAAGCAGGTGCTTAGCTCTGAGGAACTCGTATTTTGATTGTTTTCAGCAGGGTGAAGAGTCAGGAGTGTCCCCTAGAGCAAAAACTAACAAACAGCATTTAGAAAGCTGAATCTGAGAGATCCTTAAAGTCAACCAAACTAGGTGTCCACCCTCAGGATCTAATTTATGACAACAGAGGCATGGTAGAGCAAGCCAGATTCAGGAATGGCTTAGTGATGCTTCAGGCAGGCTTGGCTTAAGGTATCTTTATTTATTTATTGATCTCGATAGAATTGATTAGATAGAAAATTGCAGGTCTGGGAACAGAATCTTGACTGAAGGAACCATCAGGTAGATAGATTAGGTAGATGCGAGGAATAAAAGACCTTTTGACCAAATTTCATTGCATTGAAGCTACAGACAAGGCAGATTAATCGCACAATAGGCAAGATTGTGTCTGTACCCTTGTTTATGTTATGGCTTGTAGTAAGTGCATTCGCTAGTTGGGTCATTCATAGCCACGTAATATTTTAATGCATGTTTCTAGTGGATCATATTTCTTCTCTGAAATTAATGTAATTAATTCTGATTTATGCCTGAGATGCCTATCAAAATGCACCTTCGGTGTATGAATATCAGAATAGCAATGCTGGATCAGTCAAAACGCCAAACTGTTCAAGTATTGTATATTACCCCATGCATGCCTACTCAGAGACCTCTAAGGAATTCCAAAGGAGGACAGGCAGGCAACAGCCCTCATCCACTTTTACTCCCTACTAATTGGTATTTAAGGAATGTGGCTTTTAATTCTGGATACTATCTAATAGACATTGAAGAGTCTATTTCTGATTTTTTTTCTGGTTTGACTTTAAAACTGTCAAAATTGATATTGCTTTGGACATGTTTTCACTGAACTTTGTTTGCCCTTCCATTCCCTCCGTTTGTAAAAACCCCAGAATTTTTTTTCCACAGTGCCTTTTTAGATGTAACTCCCATCCACTCCCCGAATTTCTACTGAAGTAATATGTATACAGTTGCTCCAGCTTTTAATTCTCTGAACACACGGCAAAGTTAATGAATGTGACTTGTTTCACTGAAGTTTCCTATTTCTGTGGCAACAATTTGGCTTGAAGCAGCCATCTGACACATAAAACAAGAGAAATGTAGCCTTTGACCCCAGAGATTCAAGACTAAAATTCTCTAATTTCACATTATGTATGAACCTTCATTCAACTTTGATTATCATTGCCCTGGAGAAGGAAGTGATGCATTTACAAGATTTGGCAATGCAACCATATTGTGAAGTTGCCCTAAATTGCCTTTTTTTCTCTTCTTTAAACCTACTATTCAAATGTCATATGATCCTTTAGGGAACAATTTTCACATAAAGGGCTTGAAGAAATTTGCCTCTTGGAAAAGGTCAGTGAAAATCAGGTGCTTAACTCCAATTTGTGTTTTCTGACACCTTTGTTCATAAGCTAATAAAATGTCTATATACAATGAAAGGTAGCAGTAATTTAATTATTAGGAAAAAAATGTTTCAATTGCAGTTTACATTGTCAAGGAGAACAGAGAGCCATTAATTTTCTGACCTATCCAGGCCTAATCCCACACAGATCCCAGTGGTATTTGGGTAGCTTTAATTCTAAATAATCAATTCTCTATGAAGTCTCAGTCTCTTTTCTGATATTAACTCACCCCAGCCTTATCTAGTTTTGTTACTTGATTGAATAATAACTATAACTTTTCAAATCAGTTTACTGAACTGTATTTAATTTATATCTGTATTTCAGCTTTGAGTAGTTCATTGGACTCATGGGTGGTCTACAATCAAGTGCAGTCTGATTAAGGTTTGCTAGACAATATTCAGTGTTGTCACATCAGAATCAGAATCGAACTGGAAGGGACCTTGGAGGTGTTCCAGTCCAGCCCCCTGCTCAAGCAGGAAATCCTATACCATTTCAGACAAGTGACTGTCCAATCTTTTCTTTAAAACCTCCAGTGATGTAGCACCCACAATATCTGAAGGCAAGCTGTTCCACTGGTTAATTGTCCTCAGTGTTATGAAGTTTCTCCTCGATTCCAGGTTGCTTCTCTCCTTGATTAGTTTCCATCCATTATTTCTTGTCCTGCCCTTTGGTGCTTTGGAAAATAAATTGCCCCTTCTTCTTTCCTCTCAAATACTGGAATACTGCTATCATGTCCTCCTTAATCCTTCTTTTCTCTAGACTAGCCAAACTCAAATCCTCCAACTGTTCTTTATATGTCTTAGCCTCCAGGCCTTTAATCATCTTAGTTGCTCTTCTTTGCACTTTTTCCAAAGTCTCAACATCTTTTTTGTAATGTGGCATCCAAAACTGGATGTAGTATTCCAGGTGGGGTCTTACCAAGGCTTTATAAATTGGTACTAATACTTCATGTGATTATGATTCTATGCCTCTGTTTATACAACCAAGGATTGTATTAGCTTTTTCAGAAGCTGTTGAAACAAAACATTGAAGTAAGGCCTAAACCGGAACAAGGCCTAAACAAAACATTTGTATGAAAAAAAAGAGTCTTCTTCTGGAGATGGTATCTAAACATCTAGTGATGAGAAGCACAAGTAGTAGCTCTTGACTTACAACCATTTGTTTAGTGATGAAAAAAGTGACCCTCAACCAATCCTCATGCTTAAAACTGTTACAGCATCCCTACAGTCATGTGATCAAAATTCAGGTGCTTGGCTCCTGGCATGTACTGATGACAGTTGCACAATCCCAGTCATGTGATTGCTATTTAAAACCTTCCCAGGGAGCTTCTGACAAGCAAGGTCAATAGGGAAAGCTAGATTCACCTAACAATCACATGATTTGCTTAAAACTTGGCAAAATTGAGAGTATGACTCACTTAACAACCGCCGTGCTTAGCAACAAAAATTCTAGTCCCAACTGTGGTTGTACGTCAAGGACTACCTGTAGAGCAACAAGACATAGGTTCCAGCTCAATAAGGCATACAATGCTCATTTGAGGAATGGCTGGGCAACCTATAATGTCAAGAGACCCAATTTGTGCTTCAGGTTCAATGTAGGCTTGACAATATTATCTGCTTCTCAGGTTGATTCACCCTTCCATCCTTCTGAGGGCAGTAAAACAAGGACCCAGATTGCTGGGGACAAAATTTTGACTGTTAACCGCTTAGAGAGGGCTGTAAAGCACTATGAAGCGATATATAAGTCTAAGTGCTATTGCTATTCTCTGAAAAGGCATTTAAAAACAATCCAGTGCAATTGCATTGCTCACAATTGTTTTTATCTCCTATTTTTCCTCTACAGAAGCAATGCAGCTTGTAAATTCTTCATGACAAAGTGTTGATTTCATATCTCCTTTTATTTATGCTGCCTGGTAATTTTCCATATACAGTTTTGGCAAGCCAGGAGGATAAAGCGATTGTGGCACATACAATTTTCAAGACAATGTCGCAATATGTTATGACATATTGTTATGATTCTGACCGCTCATTTCCATCCACTTCTACTTGCTGATGCATACTACCCTAGAGTTCTTATGGGCAGTCGACATTTTATTACTTTTGAACATGCTCTTTATGGCTACGTAAGCAGCAGCACTTACAACGTAAGTTTCAAAAATGACATCATCTTCATGATGTCCAATGCTCTCTTTCATTTCAGATCAGAATAGATAAATCCTAATGGTTGTAGTCCTAAAAAGCTAGAAAGGATTTGACTTTCAAGTTCCTGAATCTCAACAAACTGCTTCACAAACTGATTCCATTTTTCTTCTCTGCAATAAATATGTTTGTATGGATACAGAGGCTTGTATCATGCCTAGAAACATACATGTGGAAGTGAGACACACAGGCCATTGAATCTGACCCTCCTGCTCAGTGCAGAAATCCAAATCAAAGCATCCTTGGCAGATGGCTGTCCAGCCCTGACTGAATACACCCAGTAAAAGGAGTCCACCATCCATCTGAGTAATTGGTTCTCCCGTTGAACTGCTTTAAGCATTTCCCTAACCTTCATCTAGAATATGCCTTCCTATAACTGAAAACCTTTATTCCGTAGCTTGCATTCTTGGATGAAAAAGAACAAATGGGGCATCTAAGAAGAAATGAAGAACAAGACCACGATTTTATGTCAATTTGACTGTTTACTTTTTTAAAAAATGTTAATTTCTTCCAATGCATGATTAACTCCCCACCCCCATCCTTCTTTACCAGTTTTCTGTAAAACAAAACAGGAGGTGGGGGAGGACCCTTGCTTGTTGCCCGCTTAATGCTTACGATACAAATGGGGAATAATGTGCTAAATGTAGCATTATTGTGCGGGTCAGGCAGGCCAACACTGTACTGGTTTTCCCACAATTGCAGCTCATTAACGTCTAGTTCTTCCATTGTGAAGTGTTTGAGCTAGTTCCACCAAAGTGGGGGGATACTTATATTATGCAAACTGGACAGATTTTTTTAAAAAAAGATCTTTTAAAGGAGTCTTTGAAATAAGATGAAAATATTAAGGGTCAATATGTTACAATTTGTTCACAAGGGGATTCTGCTTTTAGGGGATATTCAAGTAAATAAAACATTTTTTGAAAAGGTTGACTTAAAAGTTTATCAAATCATATCCATGTTTAACCTTAACAGATTTAGAAACCAAGGCTATCTTTTCACTAGCAAAAAATGTTTTATCAATATTTATAAGAATTTACCTTTTATTTTTTTAAAAAGCTATAATCTGTGGTTACAGAATCACGGATTCTAGTTCGAAAATCTATATCACAGATTATAGTTTGAAAAATCAATTAATTCTTCATTTCTTGCCTAGGCAATAATATATTTACTGTACTTTAAAACATAGTATGTAAAAGTCTGTAAAGTTACATTCATCTGAACCCCTCATACATATTGTAGATTACTATTTATTTTTATTTTACATACAGTATATGAGAATACGGTTGAGAGTTTGTTATAGGAGCATTATTGTGTGATTTAAAAGCATGATAAATAACTGGATTAGCTATTCTATGTGCTGAGCTAATGGACTTTCAATATGGATCAGCCATTGGAAAGGAGTTACAGTATTTTAAGCACCAGCATAAAATACATTATGCCTAGAATTGCCAACTACTAGGACTTGTCCAAGGAACCCCATTCTGGCCTGTGAACTCATATTTTCAAGAACCAACTTGAATATCTTATTTATGCCAAATATATCACACCCTTCCATTTGAGGCAATGCACAACAAAAGTATTAATAGCTACTTAACTGTATTACAAAAAGGCACAAGAACAAAAAAGGAAAGGCAAATGCATTGGAGCTGAGTGGCTGTAACAAATTTGAATACATTAATTAAATAAATAAGTAAAAACGAGACGATACCAGTTTACGACTTTCAGAATTGCTGTCTTGGTGAACCTAGTGGTATGATGTATAACAGATCCTTCAATAAATTATGAATGATGGGCAGGTATATAGAGAAAAAATAAGAATGTTCAATTTTTATTTATTTTATTTTAATTTGATTTATATGCCACCCTTCTCCGAAGACTCAGGGCGGCTTACAATGTGCTAAGCAATTTGTTGCTGTAAGCGGGTTGGTTGGCTGCGTTGTAACATCTTGATTAGTTGATGGAGTTGATGTTTGCAGATTAGTCGGCTGTTTCATAACATCCTGTGTGGCTGAGGTGCTGGCTGTGTGCCTATTAGTCTTTTGTGTTGTAACGACCTGAGTAATGGGCTGTGTGATGACATCCTGAGCTCTAGTGTAGTGATATCCTGAGTTTTGTGCTGCAACATCTGGGGGGGTTGGCTGCGTTGTAACATCCTGAGCCTTTGCGTTGTAACCACCAAGACCTACATACCTATACCCATGAAAATCTACGAAAACAGTGAATATATAAAGAGAGAGAGAGTTTCACGACTATGCAAGACTGTCTTGAAAGTGTCATAGCCTTTGAAGCTGTTGTTTGCCACAGCAGATGAAGCCTACCCTGCTATAATAAACCATTATTTGAAAGCTTTTGCTTGTTGAACCATTTTTTTGCTTGAGCACATGATCCAAGAAATGCTAGGGAGAGAGAAATTGAAGCATTATTCCTCAGATTGCTGCCAGACGCTCTCTTCCTGATCCCTTTGTTGTGAACAAACAAAGCACTGGAATGCAATCGTCCTAACAAATTTGCTTTTGAATTTCACGCGAGCTTCTGTTCTGCCTGATATATCTCATAACTGGATATCAAAATGTCTTCATGCTGCATGTTCTCCAAATGGGGGAGCACCATCCCTCACATCATACCCTTTTGATTGGCTCCCAGGAAACCTTTCAGAAAAAGCGGTATGTCAGGCATGGATACTATGAAGTTATTTATTATTATCATTTTATTTCGTTTTAAATTTATTATTACATTTACTTTACCAAAAGGTAACACTAGTCTATTTAGGATGCATCCCGAAAATCTACATGGGAAATATTGGGAAGAACCTCTGTAATAAACAACTGAAATCTGTTTATTTATTTTTTTTACTTTTAAACAATATTACATTTAGATTAGAACACATCTAAATATACCTGCCCAAACTTTAAAAAAATGTATGAGAGGATGTAAGGCCTTTGATTCTAGTGAGAGCTTTTAACTGCTTCTCATCTAACTATCCCAGTAGCTTTTATTAAAACGCATAGACAATAAAAATTCAGTGGATGACTTCAAATGAACCCAGTGGCCCTTGGCTTGACAGATCCTTTAGAAAAAAAATGCTAATGTTTCAACACTGGAAGTTTTATCCTCCAAGTGTGAACGACAGTGATGAAGAAAACACTTTAGAAGGTTTAGGCCTACTGCCGTTTAACAAATGCCAAGGGAAAATTTTCTCTGCCCTACAGATTTCTCCAGAGCAGTCTTGAAATTTTAATATGCATACTAAGTTGTCATTTCGGGAGCTCACTGAAAAAAGAAAGCCTAATAATAGTGACATTTATATGTAATCTAACAAAAAGGTGGTGAGATAAAGGAAGTCCAATGATCTATAAAAATGAAAGAACCCTGAATGGCACTAAAGTAAATTCAAATTTATTTCCAATCATTTCAGACATTGGTGGCCATTTATTTTGCTGATGAAATTGCCTTAACTTTCTTGGTGATAAATGTATAGCATGGAAAGAAGAGTCTAGAATAGGGTTCCCCCTGAAATAAGAACCATCTCAGATCTACGCCTCTTCTGTCGAGCCCTAAAAACCCATCTTTTTACGCTTGCTGGCCTTTCATGAAACTTTCAAATCATTGTTTAATTATAGTTT
>JANHFK010002340.1:72392-88823 GCA_036250565.1 Sibynophis collaris | reverse complement strand
TTATTTTTATGGTTAGGAAGTCTTAAAGGATCATTTTCAGTCCGTCAGGTGTATGCGTATGTACAATATTTAGTACTTGTTTACAATTCACTCATGACAATATAACCTTCAAAGGATATCCAAATTACAAATTAAAGCACACAAACAAAGAGCATGAAGTAGGAAAACAGAAAATAAAATAGCTTTTGAAGGCGCCTACTGTGACATTGCACACCAGATTTCTTTAAGATCTACACAGGTTGTACATTTCCCAAACAGGCCCATAAAAACTCATCAGAAAATAGTGAAAATATATTCCATAGGCTTTTGTCAGTAACATACAATTATCTGCCATGCAGTGTAACTTCCAATTCCCCTTTTAAAATCTACTGGCTGACAGTTCTGACAGAAACAAATAGAAGGTACCACAACAGATACTTTATTCAATTTGAGGTTTTGTTTTGTTTTAACTTATTCCCCTCCCTCAGTTCTTTTACCTAAAGATACAGCAGCTGTTTGTTACATTATAATCTGATTCAGATCTTCAGTTCACATAAAATAGTTGTAGGTCGTTGTGCTGCTGTTAACACAGCTGGAGTTGCATTTACATCTTCCTTCCTTGGAACAACAGCCTATCTTTCCTTTCATAACCATACTTAGCAGATATTTAATGAATTATCAAAAGGAAGGACATTATTTTTTTTCTTATTTCTGTCAGTGGGCAAAAAAAACAACAACATGACATATTATCTCTCATTAGCTTTCTCCTAACTCTATTTAATTAATTTTGGTATATGCATTCTGTTGTTGTATTAAGATAAATTTCCACAATTGTAACAGCAAAGAGAGTCAGAGTAAATGTTTAATGGTACAAGATCCAATCTGAATATTGAGTAGCAAAATTCTTGTTAGCATCAGATAGGATACTTATGTAATATGGAGTAGACTTATTCTACTGGCCAAATTTTGGGGTTGATTGATTTCTGTTAAGGAAAGAAGTTATACAGAGATCTTCCTGGAAGACACCTTGGATGATATAAGTCAGGTCTTTTGGGGAAGTAGAACAAAGAAGATATTGGGATCAAAATAAATAAGAATGGTTTAAAAGATGGGAAGTCATTTTTGGACTGGTCTTTGTTATAAAGCATTTATCCTGTTATATTGTAGAAATGGCTGCTTTTTGTTTTTTCCCCATTTTACATCTTTTAAGATAAATCCAAATATTCAGGGCTCTCCAAAGACATCTTAGCCTCTAAAGTAGAACTTCAAATGAGTCCTTGCCCTTCCATCTATGCAGAGAAACTAAAGCCAGGGAAATTATTTTAGTATTTTAAGCAGAAAATCCCAGAATCAAGTTTTTCTATTTCCATATTTGAAATATGGGTAAGTAAGCAACTTACTGAAATGAGTAAGCAACAATTTGCTTCACTTTTATGACAGTAAAACTCTATCATCTATTTGATTATATTATATTATAATTAATATTAATATATTATATTAACTGATTAATAGTAGTCTAGGGAAGTGATAGCTAACCTTTTTGTCATCTCGTGCCAAAAGTGGGGGGAGCATGGGGGGAGGTCACACACGCGCGAGCCCACATTCATAATTCAATGCCCCCCCTGCTCCCCACCGCCCTGTGCATGCGTGCCTGACCCCCCACATTCTCTCAGTGTTCAGTCTCTTCATAAACCAGTTTCAAAGCATTTATCACTTGCATCAAGGTGAACCTTGCATCAAATCAAGCAGTTAATCTAATTATAGCAAAACATTTTTAGACTCCAGACCATGAATCAATCTTTTCTCTACATGTATCTTTCTTGGATTAAGGAACATATAGTGTATGCACTTAGTAATGACCAGATTTTATGCATGCATATTACAAATTGTGCGAATGTTAATTATAGAGACACCACCTATGAAAATTAATTCAAATATTTATGTAAATGTTTATTAATTCATACCTTTCAGCTTGCAATTACAAAATATGGACAAATATATTCATGGAATAATGGGAAAATGTATCACCTTGGTTTTGTTAATCTTATATGAGAATAAATCCTGAAGCTACTTTTTTATTTGCCCAAAAATGGTAAACGAAGAGATCAGATCACAAAAGTAAGGTTCAATAAATTTATTGGTGTAGTGTTTTCAATCTAGTTGGTTAAGCATAGGCAAGGAAAAAGGACTTTAAAAAAAAATATTATTCAGCCCATACTTTAAATCAGACAATCTCATTTTCCTTTCTTGGACTACTTGAAGATTGGAAGAGATGGTCTTTGGAACATACATTTTCTCCAAATTTCATAGTTTTTCCTCATACATTTATGGAACAAACTTTGGATTTAAGACAGGGAAACCAATTCATACCTCCTGATCTGGAAAAGTGCTCATATTAAGTTGGCTTTATTACAACTTAAAAGCTGGAACATTTATTTCAGCACACATTTTCTGTTGAGATGCGCAGTGCGTTATCACAGGTTGCAAGTACAGCTGGGAAAGGCATGTAATATAAGCAGTAAGAAATGAAATTGAGGGAAAAAAAGACAGTGATAATTAGATAATTAAAAGTGACTAAAAAAGGTTTGGGGGCACAGGTATTTTTCTAGTGGTGCATTAATTTACATTTGCATAAAAAGAAATTGCTATTCATGTTCATGTCTCAGGAGACAATCTTCATTTTAAAATTCATCTTTATCAAATTGATGTCCCTATTTCTTTTGAAATGGACATGTTTGGGCATTGGTGGCAAATAATGGCATTTATCACTTTGGAAAATAAGCAGAGATATGAATCTCTATTAATGTATTAAATGATTTGAATGGTAGGACAAAGTATTTAGTTAAATGCCAATCTTTAGAATGATTTCCATACATGTCATATTTTTGAAGTTCTGGGAAAGTTTACTATAATATATAATTGTGCCACATTCTTATCGATCCTGGCTTTTTTTTAGCTTCAACACTTTAATTTTATAGATAAATACATCTCTTCTATAGTCTTTATGTATTGTAGTTTATTGATTTAAATAGAGATTTATATTATTTTAATCATATATTTTAGTTTTTGATTTCTGTTTTAGTATTTTACAATATTACAAGTGATTAATAGTATTTTAGATAAAAGCAGAATTTATGATATTTTAAACTATTTTAAACTTTTGTTATCTCATTATTTGAAATTTGCTCTTATATTTCCTTTAAAAACTTTGCATTATATATTGCAAAACTTTTTCTTTGCTTATATTCTCATCTAATACGTTCAATAAAAAAGAAGAAAAAAATCAACTAGCTGTATATGTTACTTTAGTTAAAAATGGGGATCAATTGGCTCAGCATGTCCTAGTCAATTTATTTACATGCCACATTTTCTACTTGTAGACTGTGTGAACCACTTTTGAGTAGAATAGGCAATTTAAATTCCAGCAAAACAAATCCATCAGATTGTATTAACTCTCCTGCAGTTCATTTAAAACACCTTGTAATTCAAATGAGCAGAAAGCAACTGTGTAACAATATGCAGCATCAACGATATCCACATTACATCACTAAACATTTCCTTCAATATTTGATAATACAACGGTTCCAACAATAAAACTCTTTGTCCTAACTAAATAAAAAATAAATTAGTTGCTAGACAGATGAAGCAGTAATCACAAGGCACTTTATACAACCTATCAGAAAAAAATCTTCTTCTCTAAGTCCCATATACTGAACTAACTGGTCACCCTCATTCGCATTGTAATTTCTCTAGACAGCTGAACAGCTGGAAGAACAAGATTAAACACAACATTCCCCCTGACATGGGCAAATGGGACAGCTGGTAGAAGCAACAAAATCTTGTTCTCAAGCTCCTAATTAGTCCTTCTACCATTAACATTTTTTTCCTAGAGGTATCTCCCTTAAGTTACTGAACGTCAACTCCCAGTGTCTCAACCAATATGGCCAATAGTTAGATATGCGTCGATGCAGTTCATCAACATATGGACGGCTAGATATTTTCATTCAATTGTATTCATATAATATATTGAAAAGTTTTCAGAAATCCTGGCTACTATCTCACCAGCTACATTCAAGATAATGAATGTTGGCTGCATATTTGAACTAGGGCAGCACACTGAAGTCACCAAACTTGAGTCAGAGGATTCTTGATTTAGGAGTATGTAAATTTAAATATTTATAACATATATTAATTCCTGACATATAGTAAACTAGTAATTAGGGGAAAGGGATAATATAATTTTTTTTGTAATATCTACCTGATTACATACAGAGTGTTTTGATATATATTTAAAATTTAAAAAAAAAAGCCAACATCTTAAGAAACCCCAAGGACAAGATTCAGCTAGAAAACCAAGGAGTCTATGAAATACCATGCAAAATTTGTCCAGCCACATACATTGGACAAACCAATAGGAGAATAAATGCACTCATTGCAGAACACAAGAACGCAGTCAGAAAAGAAGAAAAAACTTCCTCCCTTTTCCAGCACCTTAAAGCAACAGGACATGAAATTGATTTTGAAAGAACCAAATTAATCTCCAAAACTGAACACTTCAACAAGAGAATAATTATGGAAGACATCGAAATAGAGAAACACCCCTACAACATGAACAAGTGTGATGATACCTTCCGCCTATCAGACATCTGGAAACTAGCCCTAGTCAACAAAAACCGACACCAGACCCAGAACAACACAGGACGCCACCACCAATCAGCCTCACCAGACTCAAATCCAAACCCACCCCATAGACGAAATGCAACCACCATCCAGAAGCCAAATCTACAAACATCAACCCCATCAACCAATCAAGATGCTACAACACAGCCAACTAATCCGCTTACAGCAACAAAGCCAACATTCCACACACACACACACCTATATTTATAGAATAACTGCCACTCCGATCACGCTTTGCTCGCACAAGCATGAAGCTGAAAGCACCAGCCTGAAGATGACGAGTGAGACCTTGTCAAAACATCGCCTATATACTCCAAACCTTACACGGGAAAAGACCCGGTATATATGGATGGCTTCTGGATGGTGGTTGTATTTCTATGGGGTAGGTTTGGGTTCAAGTCTGGGGTGGATTTGGGTTCGAGACACCAGACCCAGAATAACACAGGACACCACCACCAATCACCCTCACCAGACTCGAACCCAAACCTACCCGATAGAAATACAAACATCATCCAGAAGCCAAATCTACAAATATCAACCCATCAACCAATCGAGCTGCTGCAGCACAACCAACCAATCCACTTGCAGCAGCGGAGCCAACATTCCACCATCCCCCACACCTATATTTAAAGAATAACTGCCACTCTGAACACACTTTACTCTCACAAGCACAAAGTCAGCCTGAGGATGATGAGTGAGACCTCGTCAAAACGTCGCCTATATACTCCAAACCTTACATGGGAAAAGACCCGAATACACCAAGACCTGCATACCTATACCCGTGAAAATCTACGAAAACATATATATATATATATGTTTTCTCATTGTACAATTCTTCTTATCTAAATCTTCCTCCACCCAATATTTTGATGCTAGCTCCAAGGAGGCAAGTAAAAGAGAGGGAAGCACCCCAGTAAGCCAAAAGCCATTTTTATGCAATTTATATTGGAATAAGGGGTGGTTGAAGGAATGTTAATAGCCAGAGCTGCTCCTCTAGTTAAATTAACTGTTTTTAAGAAAAAATAAACATATTACACAAGTAATATGTGGGCTTGCCCAGAGCTTCAAGATTGCTCTTGATCTCAAAATAGATTCATTTCTTTTACTGGACTCAATCTTAAGGAATTGGCTTGAGAAAACATAATCAGACAATCATGATAAGCAATCCTTAAATAGTATGCTGATTAATCCATGTTTTTCTTTCTACAATTCTTTGGTTTAACCACATAGCTTTGTATGCTCATAACAAACTTAAAATGATTACAGCATTTCAAAACAAAACTTAAATATACATAGATTTCCATATCCAAGGACTGTGAAAAATTATGTTCTAAATGTAAATGAGTCTAATATACCCTGCCAAATTTTAACATTTGATTTTAAAATTATTATTCATACATTTACAATAAACCTTACTATCAAAACAAATAATGCCTTTCAACTTGTACATGATATTGGCTGCATATATATCATACAGCAAAAGTTGTCAACATTTACACAATTGTACGATTTGAAACTGGGCCAAGCCCAACAAGATGCAATGATTATAAAGTCTTGCATATGGGAAAGAAAAAAAATCAAATATGTAGATAAGGTTAGGTAAACACAGATTGATTGTAGTGTGTGTGTGAGAGGGAACTGGGGTTCTAGTGTACTACCAGATGAATATGTGCAAGTCCAGGCTGCATTAACAATACTTCATGCAGATCAGGAGAGGCATTAGTTTCCTTAAATAATAGTAATTCTACATTGATAAGACTGCATTTGGAATACTGTGTCTAGTTCTGGGCACTGCACTTGAAAAGGCCATGGAGAAGGTGGGGTGATGTCAGAGGAGTGCTAACAGAATAATTGGTTGACTATGGGCCACCAGGTCAGTGTTCAAACTAATTGACTCTAGAGGAAGAAATTCTTCCTCTCTTCTAAAAGGGCACCTATTGCCACTATAATTGAATCCATCCACCTTGCTGCTGGTTGTCCTCTTCCTTTCTTTCCTCCTGCCATTCCCAGAATTATGGACTTCTCCTGAGAACTAATGAGAGTCTGAAGTAGGATAACTTGAGGCTGATCATCTGCACTTCAAATGAAACTTCTGAGTGATTTATTTGATGATCTGTTTTCTTGGCTATCTGTGATATTCTCCAAAACCAAATGTCAATATTTTTTTCTGTTCTGCAACTTCAAAGTCCAATCTCTGCTTTCATAGAGTCTCACAGAAGAAAAACACTGATTATACAAATCAAAAACCAACAGAATAAAATGCAAAGGAACCAACAGAATAAAATGCAAAGAAATGAAATATGGGCTGAATGTTTTATATTGGAATGGTTTTATGATAGAAAGAACTATTAAACCAATGGAACAGGCTGTCCTCAACACTGGACTGTTGAACAAATGGGGGGTGAATGGCAAATTGTTGGGCATGTTTAGTAGATTCCTACACTGTGCAAGAGATTGAAATCAAGGCGCTATTTGTACATTCAATAATTCTGTAACCTTTGCTTTCATATGGTTGATCTCTTAAATCAGCTGGGCTTTCAACTGTGTAAAAACGTTTCAAGCCTTTCCAAGCATAGATTCTTCTTGTAAATATCTATCAACTATTTTCTTGCTTTAGTATAGTTATAGATAAAGATGATATTGAACAGATTAGTTATTGTTTTCCATGCATGTTGAAGTACATGCAAATTTCGGTTCGGAATCTCTGCAAGAACAGAGAGATCTGATTTGGTAAAGCTCATTGAGTAATCTTCTGTAGTCACGCTCTCTCAGTAAAATCTACTTTGCAAACTAGTTGTGAGATAAAAGAGGGCAAACTTTCTTCACTGCCCTAAACTTTTCAATGGACAATAGACAAAATGTTTTACAGGATAATCAAAAATACATCTGACACTTAATAGTATATTTAGGAATATTGTTAATATCGTTTAAATGGACTGAGTGTCGCAAATAATTGCCCCATCCCGTGTTGCTGAAGTGGCAAATTATGCATTTTTAAGTATTTTAAAAGAAACAAAGCTAATATTATAGGCTAATGCCATTTCCACAGTTAGAATAATTTCTTTTCCTGTCTCAGACACTGATTAAATCTTTTAAAATGTCAGGTCTGCCTAATAGCTTGCTATTTTACTAATCTCAAAACAGGTTTGACAGTTAGATAATATCTTCCCATGAAGCTGTCTTTAAAAAAAAAATCCATGGTTTGCATAATTGAAGAGTTTGGGTGAATCTTGCTCTCATTCAGAGTTTTTACTGATTCACTTATGGGAAGTACACCTACTTCTCCTCCTCTATGTAAATAATTTTACCATCCAAAGCCTGGGTCAGTCTTCACAGATCTGAGCATCAATGAAAGAAAGAAAAAACAGGGTGTGGGTGGGTGTATCTGATTTCCTATTCCATCTGTATTGAATTTCTTTCTTATTCTTTGCATAGTTTCTTAGAAAATATCTGAGGCTCAGTTAGAGGGGTTGGCAGTTTGCCAGACTTTCACTCCAAGAGCCCAAAGCTGGAATATTTAATTCTTAAACCAAAGCTCTCAACACTGCAGAAAAAAGGAACACTGACAAAGAAAAGAGGAGGGAGGCAAGACATACAAGTTTTGTCTCACGACAATCCCCATTTTTGGTTATGTTTAAATCACTGCTTTTTGCATCTGATGAATAATTCCAAATAACATTTCTCTCTGCAACTTTGCCTTTGCTTTCGGTTGATGTCACATCCAAGAGCGAATGAGATATTTTATGTGGATGTAATGCCTCCAGAAGAGAATTTGGCAAGCCTTGCTAAAGATTATGCTAGAATTGCTTGAGGATTATGGTTGAGCTGCATTTTTAAGTGAACCAATCTAATGAACACTTCCTGGATTAATATCTCAATCAACATGTAGTTGGCCTTCAGCTTTTGCATTTTGATCTAGTGATAATGCATTTTGGCTCGAACCTTGTTCTACAATGCATACAGAAATATATATCAATTCAAATATTTGCAATGTGTGTGTTTGAAACCAAAAACATACACAAAAATATTTCTAGAAAAAGGTACTGTATAAAATTGATGTGAATTTTCATTTGGCGAATGTAAAATAGAAATTACATACTCAAACTGAAATGGGTCAGAACAGACATTTAAATTAACTCTTGTGAAACTAACACCAAAAAGATACTGGCTCATCCATCCTACTATACATAGTAAATATATTGATTGTAACAAGAAACTTAATTTTCTGGTACAATGATAATTTCCTCCTTTGACAAAAGAGTTCAAAGTGCCAAAGCAAAATCTTTCTTTTTCTAACCATCACATCTGATTATACTTTGGTTCTGAGTAATTACCTACAAACACTCAATTTGATGAAGTAGATTATAGACCATGAAAGCTTACAAAATATGTTAGCATTTAAGGGGCTGTCACAACTCTATGTCAATTTTTTCAAACATTTGTTAAAAATGTGTTGGGGATTAGAGATTGAGTAAATTGTTGATGTTGTAAACCCTGGCCAATAGATATCCATCAAAACCAACTTTTTCCTGATACACCTACGAGCCAGACTGCTTGTTATATGAACTCCTTCACTAGATCTCTTTATAGAATTCCTGCTTTTATTTTAGAAACAGACATAGCAATGGGAACAGCCCGTACAGGAGTACCGGAGTCTTTCAAAAAGAATATCCTTCAGGACTGAAGTTCTCCTTCAATTTCTTTCAACCTATTATGCATAGTTGGGTAGGAACTCATACACAAGATGCTCTTTGGTGAGGTCTCTGAGCTTGTGCATGTATCTGGACACACAAGATGATGAGGAATGAGTTTCTTGCAGACAAGAAAATAATATAAAAAGTACATAAAGTAGAAGAACAGAACAGTTTTTTTACTACTGGATTAAAAAAAAAAGATTAACTTTTTAAGCTTTTTCTGGTAGCCTCCTCTCTCTGGAACATCATCCTCAGAGAGATTAGAATGGCCCCCACTCTAGCACTCTTCTGGAAAGTGCTAAAGACCTGGTTATGCCAGTGGGCCTGGGAAACCCAGAGCGGGATGGAGCCCATTAAATGGCTCATGTGAGGTGCTGTCACCGGGCTGGGGTGTGGGGGTTATTTCAGTATATTAATTTGTTATATGACTTCTTTTAGTAGTTTTAATGTTTTTACATGGGGTTTTATTTCTGTAAGCCGCCTTGAGTTGCCATGTGCGAATAGGCAGCAATATAAATTCCCTACATAAATAAATAAACTTGTGGGAAAGTATTTGTATTCTCAGACTATTATCAATCCATGTAACATCCATGTTACCTTTGGCTTCATTTCCAGTTCATAATTTTGTCCGGATAGCATACATAAGAATGCTTTAGTAATTAATGCTAACCATTTATTTTTTGTATGCATTTTTTAAAAAACAAAGGCATACTAATATCATCCTTTCTGTGGAGAACTGTCAAATTTTATCTGAATTATAATCCGTAAAAATTTGGCCGCTTAATGGAATGATTACGTGGCTACAACATTTACCTCCTTATAAACACACTTTCTCATATGTGCATACATTCACAAAAACATTCACTTATGAGTCTCTTCCAGGTTTCTTCAACATCTGGTTTCAGCTTCCTGACCTGCCTCTAAGAAAAAAAGAAGCATGTGTGTCTGGGAGGCAGGGGGAACAGACAAAAATATTTGGAATAGCATTTGGAAAAACATTTAAAAGCAAAATCTCACACATATTTAGTCAGAAGTAAAATCTTACCAATTTTAGATTTGTTCTCAGTTTTTGGCCTGCTCATTCTGCAGGCCCTGGTTTGCATTGATGAAAGATACATCCTTCCAGAAAGTTTAATGATAACTACTGATATCTGTGAGGCATGAATGGATTCCATTTAATAAAAAGAATCCAAAAAAGAGATGGAGTGATGACATCAGCAAGTATTGCAGGCCCAAATGGCAAAAGAAAGCTCAAGGCTGTATTTGTTTGAAACATTCAGAAGAGGCCTTCATCCTGCAGTGGATAGACAATGGCTAGGATGATGATTAAGATGATGATCTGTGAGGCATACTGTCAGATAGCAGCATTGATAATATGACAATTAGATGGAATCTTTCATCTATTCTTTGAGCCAAAACTCGCCCTTAAATGTCCCAGGATACTGTACGCAAGCCTTAACATCAGAAGTTGCTAATGCCTTTGCTTATATCAAAAGGAAAAGATCTAGGTTTACATTAGAAGAATTATTCCACTTAGCAAAATTAGGAGCATATGTGTGTGTGTCTTGTGTATGTGTGTGTTTGTACATGTGAATGTGTGTCTTCAAGTCAGTGTTTACTCCTGGCAACTGCCAGGACAAGTCCCTGTGGGTTTTTTGGTACATTTTTGGGAAAGTGGTTTGCCATTGCCTGCTTCCTAGGGCTGAGAGAGAATTACTGGTCCAAAGTCACTCAAGCTTTGTGATTGAAGCAGGACTAGAACTCACAATCTCCTGGTTTATAGGCTGGTGCCTTAATTACCAAATCCAACCAGCTCTCAACTCAGTATATAATTCAATATAATTCCATATATATGTTATCCCTGACAGAAGGGCCTTCACAAAAAAATTCACAGTTAAAAACTCTAATTTTGTGGTTATATTTCTATGGGGTGGGTTTGGGTTCAAGTCTGGGGTGGGTTTGAAAATATGTATGTAACATGCTGGAGCCCAGAAATCTGATTGTTGGGTGAGAAATAGGAAGTAGAAAATCTCTTTATTCCTTGTTATCATTTCACTACAGCAAAAACATCGAACAAAGAAATGCCAACTTTAAATGTAAAGAAAGCTTGTATTAAAAACTGCTGCTATTTAAAATGTTGCAGTTATTTTTCAGGAATTCTCTTAGAATATTTTGAAGCATGCAATTAGCTTAAAAGCAGATATGACCAAAACATCAAACTTTAAAAACACATTGACCGATGTGTGAAACTATTTGTTGTTGTTGTTGTTGTTGTTGTTGTTGTTGTTGTTGTTGTTTCATCTTCAAAATGAAAACCATCCAATTTTCTGTAAGAGATTTGCTTACATGCAGTCTGGCAGTCCCCTTATTAAAACTAACCCAAGGAATTTGTTTGGTCTGGACCTGTCAATCATATCTTCCTTGTTTTTTCTTTAAGTACTTAGACTTTGACAACATCAAAATATTTTTTAAAAGGGGTAAAAAGGAGATTCAAGAAAGGTGATCTGTTTTTTATTTATCTATTTATTTAATTAGATTTAGAAGACCACCCAACTTATTTGCTCACTTATGCTTTGGTGAAACAATTCAGAGATTTGTCCCAGCCAGGACAAATATCTTCCTGAAATTATTGTTTTATTTATCAGAGACATGTCACTGATACTTTGGACACTTCCCATTTCACTGCCAAGTGAAATTCTGGGCTGTTTCCTCAATTACATGCTTAATTCAGAAGCAAAGAAAAAGCAAGTTTAAAAACAGAATTGAATAGAATTACACATGGTGATTTAATATTTTTAACAAGCTGACTTTAATCACTGTCCTTTCTCTGGAGAGATATATAATACTCCATCATTTGCTTATAGGAGCCAGATTGTTGGGGGCAGTATGCTGACTCTAAACCACTTAGAGAGGGCTGTAAAGCACTGTAAAGTTGGTATATAAGTCTGCTATTTGAACTGTTGAAAGAATTGTAAAAATATAGATGACCCCAAATATTATCATCAATGGAGAAACTGGGACATTTTAGAGGAACATTCTGCTAGGGATTAGTAAGAAATTTTGTGTCATAAATCATACTATGCACCTGATAAATTAAGCTATAGTTCATGAAAGCTTATGTTTAGTAATAAAATTTGTTAATTAGAAAAGATACCCCCCGAGTTCTGATTTTTTGCAACAATTTTGGTGCAGTACATGTTTCCACATCAATAACCTATTAAATCCACTCTTCCCATACACTACATACTTCAGTCCTCCATGTCACACAGGTAGGTAGCCCTGAACCTATGATCACATTTGGAAGTAGAATTTCCATTGCTAAGCAAGACAGTTATTTAGTGAGTCACCCTGATTTTATGCCATAGTTGCTAAATGAATCATTGCAGTTGTTTAGTGAATCATATGGTTGTTAAGCAAATCCAGCTTCCCATTGGATCAAACAACATTGCTTGTCAGAAGCTGGCTGGGCTGGTCACAAGTGGAATTCTCATGTTGCAATTGACATAAATACAGGGGTGAAATCGACTTACCTTTGCTACCAGTTTGAGTGCGCTCCCGCACGGGAGCGCCTCTTCTGTGCATGCGTAGAACCTTCTGCGCATGCACAGATAGTTAAAAAACGGGACGTAATGACGTCCCGGTGAGTGGGCAGAGCCTCCCACCACCAGCGCTACTGGTTCACTGAGCTGGATAGAACCAGGGGGATTACACTGCTGCATAAATACATGCCATATTTTGATCACGTGACAATGGGGATGCTGCAAGGGTTGTAAATGGAAGGACTGATTGTAAGTCACTTTTTCCAGTGCCCTTGTAACGTTCAATAGTTGTTAATGAATGGTGGTAAGTCAAGGACTATAGACAGAATGAAGTACCTGTAAAATACAGCCATTTAAAAACAGCTTATTGCCTTATTGTGGTAGATAATTTCAAACTTACAGACTTACACAGGAAGGCAGCCTTTAAAATATATATTCTCTTCCCTTCGGGGGCTGCCCCACCTGCAGTGACTCACTGCTTTCTGAAGTCCAGAAAGATAACTCTATTATGCTCTGATCTGATTGCATCTGAAGCCCTGCATTGTGTGCTCAGTAAGTGAATGACACCAGCAACATTTAGAACAGGAAACAGATTAGTTGTTATTGTTTCAGAAAGCAAGTCTTAATCTACAAAGAAGCATCTTTAGGTTAAACATTAGAATAAACTTCCTAATAGCATGAACTGGAAGGTATTGGCTCTCATCCCCGAGCAAAGGCTGGATTTTAGAGCATTATAATTGCAAGATTTCTGCCCCGGGCAGGTGACTGGAATGACTATTTAGCTACAGATAAATCCATAGTTCTAAGGTGTATGTGTATGTTTGTTTAAATGCCTTAGAGTCAGTCTTTATTCCTAGTAACTGCCTGGATAATTTTCAGCAACATTTTCAGAAATAGTTGGCTGTTGCTTTCTCCCTGGGATTAAAGACACTCAGATGACTTTACGTCCAAGTTCAGATGAGAACTTTTGATCTTCTGATTTTTAACCTGGGGTCTTTAACCATTCCGCCAAAGTGGTTCTCATGACTAATTTATATGGACTTTCCCTCCATTCCATTTCATACTTTCTTTGCTAGTGTTTTTAAGGCAACATTAACATTTTAAATTAAAATAAATGAAAAGAAGCCTGTCTTTTTGGATCAAAGCCACTTTTCTTATTTATATGTGAATGTAATGACAACTCATTCATTATAAGTGAGTCCTGCAAAGGAGAAGGGCGGGATATAAATCGAATAAATAAATAAAAATAAATATAATTTAACACTGTAAGCCGCCCAGAGTCACTTTGTGGTGAGATGGGCGGCAAACAAATGTAATAAAGTAATTAATAAATGAATAAATAAATCATTGAAAATTGTTTAACAGCCTAACTCATAAATGTATATTCAGACATATGCCATGTTCCTGATCCCAACCTTCCTTCCTCAAGTAATATATTTATGGGAAATAATTTCACTGAATTTCAAAGGTTATTTTTTCTTTGCTACATGAGCTGCACCTTTGATTTCAAAACTAGTCAGTTGGTAAAAAAAAACCCCCAATAATCTTCCTTTCACATTTGATTTAAATTAAATTTATTCAAAAGTAACTCCTTCCATGCTATAGAGAATACTGGATTTGAGGCAGAGAGAATACAAACTTAAATATCAAGCCCCAAACTCATTTTGCTTCTTTCTTGGAAGCAAGCTTTTCTGTGTGATGAGCTCAAAAAACTGCATGGGGCCATCTTGCTTCACTGAACTGGAACAGCCTTTCTTTCACTAGCACATACATTAGGGCAAATGATTACACTCACTATAGCAACCCTCCCCATCCAGCTCTTACTTCTCAGTAGGCTCCATGGCTTCACAGGGCCACAGCTCATTCTGTTAGCCTGCCACCTTCAATCCCATTCTTGCCTCTACCCCATTACCTGAGCAAATTCCATCATTAGTTTAGAGCTAAATAGAACTTTCCAAAAGGTTTACACTTCTAAAACACCATTCTTTTTTCCCCTCCTCTTCTGTGTGATTTGCATCAAAAAAAGGGAGGAGTGGGAATAAAGGGCCAGGCCACCGGCGGGCCAGGGCATTTGGAACAAATCCTGTCATCCATCAAAGGGCAAAGCCCTCAAGGCCAACCATGCTCTCCAGACACTTGAGCAAGGAAACCCTACACGCATCTCCATCAGATCTCGAGCAATACAAATATAATAATCATAATTAAATCAATAATGATTTGCTGCCCCTTTTTTTTAGATCACATAGATTTGCATCCTGAAGCGGTGATTTTGTTTTCAGCTCTCACACTGAATTCCGCTGTCTGTTTTCCTTTCCCTTTCATGGTTCATAATGTAGAAGGATTCCCTCATCTGGCCACTATCAGTCATTTTTGGAAGACCTGATTTGCAGAGGTGTGTGGAGAATATACACAAGAATACAGGATCAAAGGAAGGCCTCCTGTGCAACATAAAGCTTTCCAAGTGACTTTCCTTAACCCAGAACAATCCTGTTGTCCCAGAGAGTGCTGAGTGGTATTCAGATCTGAAGATTTGCCCAATTCTTCATTTTGTCATTTCATGAGCCAAGGATTGTTCCAGTATATCAAATGCTACTGTATGAAGTTGTCTTTTTCATGTTTTCCTGTTTGAGACAAAAGCAGACTTCATCACCAAGATAACAGCTCTTCCTGCTTGTAATGATGAAGATCCAGAAGCCCTTCCATGTATCTGCTACCCTTTCTTCAAGCCCAGGCATATTTCTGCTCTGTCAGAGGAAGAAGGGGCTGATCAGAGGCAGATAAGGGGGCTTCCCCAATGGCTGTCACACAAGATCAAAAGGACAGCCACTCATATTGTCCCCTGAATTGTTGGGCAGGCACCCAAGACTTCCTGCATTAAGATTCATTGTCTAACGTTTCATGTGTATGTGGAATAGAATTCCCAGCTGAGCTTTCATTTGTTGCTTTATAACAGAATATTACTCTGGATGAAATTCATACAGCATTGCTTGCATCACAATGCTAAACTAATACTTTGATTTCCCTCCTCACACTCCAGTTGATAAAGGACAAAGAGGAATAGGTTTAATTAAATTAGTTAAATTTTATTTTATTTTAAAATAAGAATGAAATTTCTTTTATTTTATTTTACTAAAAAGAGAAATGAGACTAATTCTACAGCTGTAACTGGAAAAAGTTAATTCTTTATATTCTTAAAACCACTTGATCCTAAGGATCTAAAAAAAAAGTCCATTCACTAGCAAATCTAGAGGTAGTTTTGCAAAAGAGAGATTGAGAAAGCTTCTTCAACCGAGTACTACTCCTTTCCAAATGTGTTGGGAGTGCATCTCCCAAAATTGTTTTGGGGTTCCGGACTGAGAATTGCATAATGACAGCAGGTTAAAGAATACCAAAATACATGTATTGCCCATGTCACTGATACAGGACATGGGTGGTTTACAATGTAATAAAAAGTGTTTACGTACTAAAGAGCCTTGGTAGTACAGTGGTCTAAAGCACCCTGTTATTAACACCAGCTGCCTGCAATTACTGCAGGTTCG
>JANHFK010002340.1:25904-38011 GCA_036250565.1 Sibynophis collaris | reverse complement strand
GACTGTTTTCCCCCTCCCCAGACGCCTAGGAAGCCTCTGGAGCTTGGGGAGAGCAAAAAATGGACCTTCCGGTCCCACCGGAAGTCAGCAAACAGGCTGTTTTCACCCTCCACAGGCTCCAAAAAGCCTCTGGAGCCCGGGGAGGGTGAAAAATGGGCCTACCGGGCCCACCATGCCATCACATGCCAAAAGCGGGGGAAGCACAGGGCACATTGAATTATGGGTGTGGGCATGTACATGTGCAACATCCCCCCTGCGCTCCCTCCATTTTTGGCACCCAATGGCAAAAAGGTTAGCCATCACTGCCCTATACCATTTCAGACAAGTGGCTATCCAGGCTCTTCTTAAAACCCTCCAGTGATGTAGCACCCACAACTGCTGAAGGCAAGCTGTTCCACTGGTTAATTGTCCTCGCATACTGCTATCATGTCAGCCCTAGTTCTTCTTTTCTCAGATTCTTGGTGCTAAATTCTGGCCAACTCAGAGAGCTAAATCTTCATATATCATAAAGTGATATAACTTCACTTTTTTTTTTGAATCACACATGATTCATGATTCAAAAGTGATAATAAGCATTTCAACCAATTGCCTCTAAGAAACCACAAGCAGAGATAGAAGCCAAAAGAGTTTCCAGTGCTGATTTCCCCCCCCCCTAAAAATACACCACTCCTCTTGTTTCTCATGTTTCATTCAGTGACTGCCAAGTGTCGGTTATTTTTCCTTGTTCTTTTTAAATTCAAACAACAGCTGCCACTACTTTTAACTATTTACCAATTCCATAAAATAGGTATGTTTAGCTTTTGTACATAGACCTGCATGCCTCCAAGTTTAAGAAATAGATCTAACCGATTTTTTAAGTAGAACTTATTTTATAGTCATTAAATGTCTGTTAGCATCTATTCCCAAACATATTCTCTTTTGCCATTCAGTACCAGTTTTAGAAGTCTTCTTCTATTTCTATACCCTAAATTCACAATTACCTCCTATTGTTCCTTATGAACATGCCTCAGCATTTCTCTACCATAAAACACTGCAAGATTCAACATAACCTTCGAAAACGGATTTATAAATATGTAGATATCTATTCTTTCTTATGCACATGTTTCGAAAAGCAGTTATCAAGAAAGGAAAGCTTCTTGATTTTCTTTATTATGAGCTCAAAAACTGCTAGTAGACTTCTGCCCTCATGCTATTCTTTCCTTCCAATCCTCCTTGTTTTTGTCATTCAGGGATCCAGTCCTGTCTTATCTTTGCATTGCAACTACTTTAAGAAAAAACAAACAATGGAATTCTATGACAAGAAAGAGAAGAAAAACATAGGGAGTAGCACTTTGTCTAAAACTGGTAAGTTGGCAACCTCATTGTTTCACCCCTCTCCCTTTCTCAAAACGGTTGTATAGCTGTCAGCTGTTTCCAAAAGACCAGAAAGAAAAGAACAGTAAATAGTCACTGGGACTCTGTATTTCTTTTAAATTGAAGAGGGAAAAAAACCATATAAAATCAAGATAGGAGTCAAAAGGACAGCCTGGACTACAATACAATTATTAACTAGAACAGAAGAAGGGAGAGATTTATCTCTGTATTATTTTCATAAATGCCAGAGTTAAAAAGAGAAAGAAGGTATGGATAGAAGCCAAATATTCAACATTTCGCTATTTGACAGATTATTCTAGCAATAGGTAACTTCAATTGTTCCTAAAGGGAATCATTTAATTCACTACTAAAAAAGAAACATTTATTATGAAGCAAGATTAATTTACAGCAGTATACCATAGAGAGAGAGGGGAAAAAAATAAAAGGCAGGCAAAGTGCATATTGCACTAAATGCATCAGGGTATAAGCATCCTGTTTTTCCTATTTATTCGTCTGATATTAAAACACAGCAATAACAAGGGAGTCTGGATCACACTTTTGTTGTTTTCTGTTTACAAGCCTCAGTACATGCATAAAGTTTATAATAATTCCCACATTAAAATTTTGGACATGAGAACTTGAGAAATTGCATTAGGGTTTTTTTTTTTAAAAAAAAGTTTCATTAGTCTCCTTGAAATTGTAGAGATACATTAGCATGGAAGAAGCTTTAGAAGTCTTTTTAATTCTGCATTCTTGCTGAAAATATTCAACATCTAAGAAGAGTTCTATATGTGCAAAAGCTCAATGCACTTGTGTTCTGAGCATTCTTTTTCCTATGCGATTATTAGCCACTGCATCCAAACAGTATTAACAAAGGGCTCTTCTTTTGAAGGAAACTTGGGACACTGAGTTCCAACTCAGTAGAATTCAGCATGCCATCTCTAACAGATTTGTATAGCACCCTTCTCTTGTGTCGAGCTTTTCCTTACACAATAAGTGTATAGGGAACGAAAATCACCTGCCTCAACCAATTTCATGCTAACTTGTGTACAGAGAGACGAACATTCTAATTTACATAACTATATTCCATGACTGAAAAGGTTCCTATTGTACAAAACCAATAGTGAGTTTTAATACAGGTGATGGTGATGATCATGATGAAGATGAATACAAAATATCTCATACACATTATGTAGAAAACCCTAAGAACATTCAGATAAGATTAGGCAATATTATTCCAGTCAGAGAGAGAATCAGAGGAATAGTGGCACACTTAAGATCACTTCACCATGGAACTGATAACATTTGAAGTGGGGATTATTCTGCTTATTAAAAGTAACTTAGAATTTAGGATCTCTTTCAGCATAAATGAATGCCTCCTTTGGATTTTTTTATGGAATTAATTCTGCAGAAGTTTGAATTAATGCATTCTGATAGAAATAGAGTATCTTGTCTCGTCTTCTGTTTTTTTCTCAAATGTCAATGAATATCCCAATTACCCTCTATGATTGTCATTCCATAAGCCTCTTGAATTTCTAGAGAAGCTTTGGTATGAGTCTTGTACTAATAAAAATAAATGAGTAATATTTCTTTGGAGAAATTATGAGGAAAACAGAATGAATAGTCAGGACATATTCTCTCTTTGCAAAAAATTTTCTTTGCCTTTTTTGGTAATAGTCAGACAAAGTATTACATTAGCTGTGGCTAGTTCTTGTAAAATCAATCCATGGCTTAATGTTGCAGAATGAATAATATGAGTTGACTAACCCTTAAACTTAGGTATTCTTAACTCCCCATGCTACTTCTCATTTGATAAGGCCATGACGAAAAGATTAGAAACATTTGTTTACATTTTTCATTAATGGTAGTTTATCAGTTATCTGAAGTCTACTTTGATATTCTTGTTAATTACCCTGTTTTCCCAAAAATAAGACCCAACCAGCATGATTTTTCAGGATGCTCGTAATATAAGCCCTACCCCCAAAATAAGGCCCAGTTAAGATCGTCAGCAGATGGAGGCATTTAGTACTGTATTTTCCCCCAAATAAGTCCTAACTGGAAAATAAGCCATAATGTGTCTTTTGGAGCAAAAATTAATATAAGACCCCATCTTATTTTGGGGAAAACACGGTAATACAATCCTTGGTTGTATAAAGAGGCATACAATCAAAATCATATGAGATATTAGTACCTCTTTATAAAACCTTAATAAGATGACATCTGTAATATTACTAATGTTAGTAAGACAACACCTGGAATACATTTTGTAATGGTCACAAAAAAGATGTTGACATGAGGGGTCCTTCGTGCTCAAACTTGCTTGTTTTCTTGCAGACATTTCATTACCCAAACTAGGTAACATCATCAATGCTGTGTTGAGCTATTTGCAGCTCAGGATTGACATGAGGGGTCAACACAGCATTGATGATATATATTGAGATGTTGGATATATATTGAGATGTTGGAAAAAGTGCAGAGAAGAGCAACTATGGTGATTAAAACATATAAAGAACAATTGCAGGATTTGGGTGTGGCTAGTCTAGAAAAAAGGAAGACTAGGGATGACATGAAGCAGTATTCCAGTATTTGAGGGGCTGCCACAAAGAGGGGGGGTCAACTTATTTTCCAAAGCACCAGAGGATAAGACAAGAAAAAATGATGGAAACTAATCAAGGAAAGAAGCAACCTGGAATTAAGGGGACACTTCCTAACAGGGAGAACAATTGACTAGTAGAACAGCTTGCCTTAAGAAGTTGTGGGTGCTTCATCACAGGAGGTTTTTAAAAAGAGACTGGACAGTTGTCTGAAATGGTATAAGGTCTCCTGCTTGAGCAAGGGGTTGGACCAAAAGATCTCCAAAGTCCCTTCCAACACTATTCTGAACCGAAATCATGTCCAAACAATTCCTCAAGAATCTACAAATCTATACTAGGTTTGTCTTAAAATGAATGCCTTATCTCTCATTTTTAATTAATCTACTTTTCCCACCATTGTTTCAAGCATTTATTTAATTTAAAGTTGATTTAAAGTTATGTAAAGAACATTTAATAATGTAGGTTGTTCAGCACATGGAGCAAATGTAATTGATTCAAGCATTCTAGAATCACTCAGGGACTAAGAACTGATGCTTTGAGTTGATAGCATATGCTGCTGAAACATTTTCTGCAGACTGTACTACATTTCTTGCTTCTTCCTTTCCAATCCTGCACAATCCTTTTCTTTAAAGTAAATAAATAGCAAAAATCCGCAATAAATTACCTTTTACATTTTTAGTAAAATCTTTACTAAACCTAAAAGCAATTTTTTTTTACAATCTTATGGAAGCTTAAGGGAAAAGAGAGTGAAAAATGATCCATATGGTATGAAGAACTATTCATCTGTTTCCAATGGTTTTACAGTATAGATTATGGCAGGGATCCACAAGTTACTTAAACCTGGAAACTTGTAGCTAAAATACCTCACGCCACTAGACTCTATTCAGTTAGAGCTGATTTAAATACACATAGCTTGCCCAAATAATTTGTGGAGTGAAAATTCTAAAAATAATATTTCTAGATCACAAAACAAATTCTTTCACATTTGTCCCAGTGTCAGAATGAGTAACAAAATAGCCTAGGCTACATGAGATATCAATATATGGCTGTGTTACTCAGCGCTGTCCTTTCTCTCTAGGGCATGTAACATAACAGCTGGAAAAGGCCTGCAAGAAAACATGCTGTGCTAATTTTTGCTTACAACCAGTTTTTCCACAGAGGACCATTTGAAACTAGAACCTCCCACCTGCAGTCTGAAATAAGGCCACATCATGTCCTTGTGCAGGAACAAGCCAAAAACATAACGCATTATCTAGAAGTAGACAGACCAAATAGAACATGGCAGAAGATGGCAGATGTTCAAAAGGGCTGTGTTTGATATTATGTTTCATGGAGATGAGCATGGAATCACTGGCGCTTAAATGTGTCTCAGAGGATCACTTTCCTTTACCAGGAGAGCCCCTGGACCATTGGGATTATTACAAAGCTATTGTGAAGACATACACAATAATGGATTCTGCATTTTTGAAAATATTCAGAACAATATTCAGCAAGAATAGGAGCCAGGAGAGAATACAATGAATGTGATCCACTGGGGTGTGAACAATTCTCCTCTAAATAAAGAGATATTAATTCAGAGAAACAAAGACGCTGCCTCTCACTGAATCAGTCCATCAGTCCATCTTGTCTAGTGTTTTTCACCCAAGTGGTCAGCAGTCCACTAGCTATTTACAGGCTAAAAGGCAAAAATTGCTACATGAGTCCCGAAAGCAGCAACCCCTGTATAAGAAAATCTGATCCATATTAGGACAGTAAGTAACTCATTCCAAGCTGTTTCTCTGTTTTCCCTGTACATAAAAGAGCCATTGATGGGAATTGAAGTGGGAAATTCATGATATTGGGACATCGTAGTATGGGGAGGTATTCTAATTGTTGCCACAAGGTGACAGAAGAAAGCTCCTTGTCATTTTCAAATTTGGATTTCAGTTCTTTGTCACCCTCCACTCCTTCTAATAACAAACTCAGTGGTGGGTACCAACAGAATTCTAATTAAAATGAATAATAGAGGGAGTTATCTACACACATAAATTAGAGAAACCTGAGATTTATAGAGTCATTCCCAACCATTCACACACACACCCAAAAAAAACCCAATGGAAAAAAAATCTTACAAAAGATAGCCCAATAAGGAATAAGAAAGTTTAATAATCTCAAATTTTACTCTAGCATATCGTCTGGAAAATGAAATGAAAATGAAATAGAGCTGGATGGAGCAATAGAATGCCCTTGTTTCACTACTCAGTTCCTAAAGCAGACTATTCCTTTAAGGAGAGAAAACACTGTGTAACTGCACATTGTAATGTCAAATACTGTTCTGAAGCTATTAAGCCCTAACATTTTAACTGTGGCTTTTATTGTTCTGAACTTGTACTGTATAATGTTTCTCCCTTCACTCAAAAATGAAAGCTAAGCCCAAACACAACTGTCAAATAAAATCAGCAACAAAGTTGAACAAAAAGCATGTTTGGTAGGGGTCGAAGATTTGTTGCATTCATAAAAGTCTTGCCACAAAACTAAACAAAGAAAGGGATAAGTCTGTGGACTTCTACCTGAGACAAATATTGCCTAGGATCCCATCTCACTCTTCACCATGACAAATATTGATAAGATGATGAAGAAGTGGGGGGAAAGAAACCAGGTCTCCTTCTTGTCATAAAACCTTGCCACTAACTTGCAGGGGTGAATGCTAGCCAAACATATGATCAAACTCCAGCTTCCACAAAGAGTTACAGGCAGAGTGAAAGCAAGACCATTTAGCACACAGACTTTTAGCTGTGTTCACCACTGGTTTCTATATGTTTCTTTCAAAACCAGTCGAAAACTCCTTTGTGATACTAAGTGCCCTACTTCCTACTTTTCTACTCCACAGGATGCTACAGAAAGAATTTAAACAGATTTAACCAACCAGACAAACAAATAAAAGGGCAAATCCTTGTATTCCAAAACATGGACTTTTCTTCCTTAATGTCATATGGAATCATTTAAAAATAAATTCTCCCTGAAAAACATCGCCTGACCCTTCTTCTATACTTTAAAACCATATGTTCCACAATACTACACACTAGCAAGTGAGTTTTTTGGGTTTTTTAATACTTCTGCTTTGGAAGAGGAGTATTTTTCCCTTCTGGGGAGGAGAAGCAGTTTGGAAGAGATACATTTTTAGCAGAAAACTGGTGCCAGAACCCTCCAAAAGTTGCCAATAAATTTAATGTTTAATATGTTACAGAAAGTAAACATTATTAAAGACAGAGGAGTAATCACATAAACTGCAGTTAAGTGATAGTACTTAATTTAAATAACACCAAAGTTAGTTAGCATTCTTGGCCTAGTTATTTCTGTCCCTGCACATATTTTTGGCATGTGGCTCTCCAGTATGCCAACCAAAGCACAAATGCAGCCTGGAAAAGGTTTTAATCCCAGACAGAACCTAGAGAAATGACTGCTTGGGCAAGCTCTCAACTGGTTACTTTTTCTGTGGGACACATTCCATTCCCTCTTTCCGAATTCTGACACTGGCCATTGGCTTAAATTTATTTCTGGATCTAAATTGAAGTTATAAATGATCAACAGCCATGGGAAAGTGGTTGAACAAAGCCATGACTCTAGGAATTTGAATTGGGCCCCTACAGGGTTGTATATCCAATGATAGCCTTGACAGAATATATCCCTGAAGATTTATCATTGTTGTTGTTGCAAAAGGACTTAAATCAGTGTTTTTCAAACTTAGCAATTTTATCATGTAAAGACTTCCAATTCCCATAATTCCCCAGTCAGGAATCACAAAAAAACCAACAAACTGTACCATTTGAATCTTCATGTTCTTTGAAATTATGCTTCATCCCACATGAGACGGCCTATTCACCTCAACTTACCATTAGAGCCCTTTCTTCCTGTAAAACACACAATTTTGTATCTCCTGAGGTGGCAATCCAATCATAAGGCTGAGGTCCTTTTCAGCCATCAGCCTCAGGTTTTGGAAGTTTCTTCACAGAGGCCTATCTGCCCTCCCATCCCTCCTTTGGCTTTCAGATGGTAAAACTTTCTTCTTCTCTAGTTCTTCCACTTTATTATCAACATTTCAAATGATCTGGAATATAGTCTTTCAGAATGTCTCTTTCCTTTTAGTAAGCCTTTTGAATTATAGTGAATTTAGTAGCTGTCTTAATTGGATTTAAATAGCTTCATCCTTTGTTATGTTTTGTCTGTTAGCTACCTTAAATGCTGCAGGAACCAAAAGGACATATACATGTTGGGAAAAAAACTGTTGAACATTTATTCGCTTTATTATAAGATGAAATATACAAAAACATCCTTTGGTATCATTTTTGTGCTTTTTTACACTTATGATTTGTTGATATTTTATGATTCAATATTAGTGGTTTTATTAGCCATTACTGATACTTTTTATACAATGACAAGCAGAATAAAAGTATGTTTATTATTCCATTACTGTTTCAAAATAAATGATAAAGATATTGCAGAATAAGATAGTTGAAGAAAAAGCCCAGACTGAGGGAGAGCAAGAGGGACCTCACATTTCTATCTGGAAAACTTTCAAAGCAGATTAACAATTAAAATTATATCCTTGGCAGAATTTGTTAACATCAAGTTAACATTTGTTCATGTTAACTTGACCTTAAAGGTCAAGGCATCCAGTTACATGCAAAAGAAGAACAAGAGGATTTATATAAAATATTGAAACATAAGAAATACGTTTCTTATGAAATATCAAGATGTAGTGCCAGTTTATTGAAGAAACATTATTGATTGTATGATATTATTTATTTAATTAATTAATAAGCTAAAATGTCTAAGGTTAGTAAAAATTGTCTAACCTGAGCAACGTTTTCAATGTAGCTGCCAAGATGTAAGTCCATGGTTCAGGATAAAGTTCAGAAATAACTACACCTTCCTGCTTTTTTAAAAGTTGTCTAGAAAACTTTCAGTCACCATAAAATCAGGTAGGTAGTTATTCATAATTTACGACTTTGTCCAGCTTTGACTAAAGAAGAAAACTTCAGATATTCTAGCTTCAGAAACTTAATCCAGATGAGATAAATACAATTTTGATAGGGAAAACTTTTGCCTGAATAATCATCCTAAGAAGCAAAACCATAATTGATTGTCCCAAAGGTGCTTTTTCAAGAGGCAATTTCACTTTCTGGTTTTTCTTTGAGGACATTTTGCTTCTGATCCAAGAAGCTTCTTCAGCTGAAGAAGAAGAGCTGAAGAAGCTTCTTGGATGAGAAGTGAAACGTCTTCAAAGAAAAATCAGAAAGTTCCGTTGCCTCTTGAAAAAGCAACTTTGGGACAACCATGACCTGGATGACTGAGAGTCTTCATAGACATAATTGAGTGGTTGTTTATTTTGCCTGAAACAAAAACATCATTCAACGCAAAACATTTGTTTTTATGACAGAAATTGGGTGGTTCTTCAAAGTTTATCACTGTCTCAGATATCCACATAGCAACCATTGGCAAGATTTGGGGTTATGCAGTAGTCACCCCACCTAGAGAAATAGACCTCAAGGGCTTGAACGTCAGGCAGCATATAATGCAGCCATTCAAACCCTCCTTGAGGCTAGAGGATCAGATCATATTGCACCAATCCTGTGCCAGTTGCACTGATTGACAGTTATGTTTCCAGGTCCAGTTGAAAAGGTGGATCTGTATTTTTAAAAGCCTCAAGTGGGTTGGTGCAAGTTATCTGAAGAAGTCTCTACTGCCACATAGTTGCAAAAGTAATCCTTCTTTTCTTATCTTTGACAGGCCTCTCTTTGGCACCTTTGTTCAAATTTTAATTTTAATTAGAGGAAGAGTGGTTCTTGAAGCAAGCATATGCCTCTTCCCACTTCCCAAGTTATGCTTGATAGTTCCCAAACCTTGTAAAACTGACCAGTTTATGTTTGCTAAGGATCTTACTTACATTGTACTTTTTCTGGCCTTCTTGAGCAAGGAAGAAAGAGGAGACCTGTCAAGAATTATGAACTGTAATATAGAGTATAGGCAATCTATCCAAGTTTAATTATCTAAGAGATGAGAAATTGACAGAGGAGATGGATAAGAATAGGGGGAAACTCATCAGAGCTTTTACTAACAGTTTGTATTTTCTGATCCTGTTTTGGAAGTCCACTGTGCTTGAACTCTGGGAACAACAATCAGAATACAAGCAAATTATAGGGCTTATTTTCATCTAGCGTTAACGTTTTGGATAAATAATATTGTGTTTGCTTATCATTTTCTAACAATTTATTCAATTTAAATTTCTACCAATATATTCATGCTGAGATAGGTGCACACAAATGCACCCTAGAAAAGTGGGGTTTGTTTAGTTAACGGTCACTTTCAACAATAGGTTGTCTCTGGGCTTTAACATGTTTGAAGTTTTCTTTTTTTTTCCCCTTTCAAGTATAAGCAGTATTGGGTTTCTACCTGTTCGCCCCGGTTCGTGCGAACTGGTAGTGGCGGCAGCGGGAGGCTTCCCCCACCCACCCAGACATCATCATGGATGCTCTGCGCATGCGCAGAAGAGCCACGAATGAGTGAAACAAACACACAAACATGCACTCTCCCGGTTCCGAACTGGTAGCGAAGGTAAGTGGAATCCACTACTGGAGTATATGTATTACATTTGTAGCTGAAAATCTACTTTTCACATGTGGCACATTAAGCTTGTCTTCAGGAAAGAAGAGCTATGTTGTGATTACTATTAACTGAACCAGGTCCTTCTGTATGAAAAGTGAGTGCTGTGTTCTTTCTTTGCACCCAATAACTAGGAGGAGATACCTGAATGGCTCTCTTTACCTAGTCACATGAATATGGATGTGCAAAGGTTTGCCGGTATTTCCCATCATGTGTCTGTTGCTGATAGGAGAGATGTTACTCCTTCCCCTGAGCATTATTAATACAAGTCTGAAGGCCTGGATGACAACAAGTGAGTTGTTGTTGACCCCAGATTCATTCCAGCCTCTATTCCAGTGTTTCTCAACCTTGGCAACTTTAAGATGTATGGACTTCAACTCCCAGAATTCCCCAAACAGTTGGCTAAGGAATTCTAGGTGTTGAAGTCGACATACCTTAAAGTTGCCAAAGTTGAGAAAGTCTATTCTGTTCATATGACGAAGCCATATTACATATCCTTTCCCAGTTTTGCCACCTCTAGATGATCCCTTCTATTCAACCATGCCAATGATGTCCAAAATCATTATTATGATATTAATGTTCTTCTGATGAAGGGCTCTTTATAAAGCAGAATGGGGAGTGCCTTTGGGAATTTGGCTGCTTATGCATATCTGTTTAAATCAGTTAATCCTGTAAGGAATGCATGCAATCTTGTACAATGCATGTTAAAAAGGGGCAGGATTTCGATGACAGGGCTTTGAATGACTACCATCTTGATATTTGACCCTCTTCCTCCATGGACACTTCTGCTTCTAGTTTAGATTGTAAATTCTCTTTACAAAAGATTTATGATTAGAAACAATGCAATTTATCAGACAATTCATTTTAATTAATTCGAGTACCAGTAACATCCTGGTAAGTTGTCCCAATTTCATGGCCCATAAATGTAAATCTCAATGAAAAAAAATCTTTTAGCTTTAGAGAGTTAAGAATTGATAAGAATCAGAATCTTGAACCAGAAAGAGAATTAGGGAGAGTGGGAATTACTTCCTACATAAATTCAGAAAGGGGTTCATTGTCTGATTATTTTCTATCCAAAAAATTGAATAATTAGCTGATGATGGGGAAGGGGGTATTCATTTTCAAAAGTCTTTTGCCTGGTTGAATAGCACATTCTGCAGATGAAAACAGAAATCAAACCCATTTTTTCGTATTTTATTATAATTGGAAATATAATAGCCCTTAATTTAACCAGCTTGGTGTGATGATTAATGTCCCAGACTGAAACAGAAAAACAGAAAACAGAATAACAGAGTGGAAGGGACCTTGGAGGTGTTCTAGTCCAACCCCTGCTTAGGCAGGAAACACTACACCACTTCAGACAAATGGCTATCCAGTATCTTCTTATAAACTTCTAGTGTTGGAGCACTCACATCTTCTGGAGGCAAGTTGTTCCACTGAGTAATTGTTCTAACTGTCAGGAAATTTTTCCTTAGTTCTAGGTTGCTTCTCTCCTTGATTAGTTTCCACCCATTGCTT
>JANHFK010002336.1:149622-167381 GCA_036250565.1 Sibynophis collaris | reverse complement strand
TGTAAAATCTCCATTCCCACCCCACTCCAGGGGAAGGTTACTGCAAAATCCCCATTTCTTCCTGATCAGCTGGGACTTGAGAGGCAGAGACTAGATGGGGGCGGGACCTGTCAGAAGTGGTATTTACCGGTTGTCCGAACTACTCAAAATTTCCACTACCGGTTCTTCAGAACTGGTCAAAACCTGCTGAATACCATCTCTGGTTTAGTTCCATTTCATAACTGAAATCATATTCTCTACCTATAATGAGCAATCTGTTTTTACAAATAAGATGCAACCAAATTACTTATCTCTAGTTTTTGGTAATGAGAAGCAGACTTTTTGTCATTTCCAGTAGTGTTCTGTTTGTTTATTTTTTTCTTTATATATACTGTATATATATATACACCATTTTGTTCTGTGACATATGAAAGTGCTATATTTCTAAGGCCTTTGAAACAATGAGAGGGCAGCAATTTTGTAGAAGATAAAAGAAAATATTCCATGGCTTAAGGGCCATTTTATATTCATGTTTGAGGTCACCAACACAAAAGAAAGTCTAATGCTTTTCTGGGAAGATTCCTAGAATTACATCAGATATTCTTTTGTCTTGAAAATATCAACTTTAGCATGAGAGATAATTACACTCACTTCGCATCTACAGTTGAAATGGTTTTAGAACGCAGCAGAAGGAACAGGTTTGGACTCATCAAAGAAACACTTCTATTTTATCCAGAAGCCATTGTTTTTTATTGAAGTCCACTCAGGATGGACAAAGAACATAGTAGTTACTGCACAGGGCATAGAATTGCTGTACATTGTCTCTTATGGTTTGTTTGCTTCCTGATATCATTGGATTCAATGTGGGTTCTTAGTTAGAAACACCAGAAATTATTTATTTAGTTATGAGATTAAGTCCTCATTAAGTCCTTA
The DNA here is from genome assembly GCA_036250565.1 of Sibynophis collaris. Lineage (NCBI taxonomy): Eukaryota > Metazoa > Chordata > Lepidosauria > Squamata > Sibynophiidae > Sibynophis > Sibynophis collaris. The sequence continues at coordinate 166,469 of JANHFK010002336.1, read as the reverse complement.
CTTAATGACTAGTTGCTTAATAACTATTCTGTAACAAGGGATTTTTAAAAAGCTACTTATGACCTGTCCTCAAAATCAAATTTGTTACACACACACACACACACACACACACACTCATGTGATTTTGGAATCTTGGCAACCACTGTAACTAGAAGTTACAGTGCCCCATGACCACATGACTACAATTTGCAGAAAACTGTAAAAATGTTCATTGGATATACTGGTTTCACTTAATGAACACACAATTTGCTTAATGACCATGGTAATTCATAACTGCTGTAAAAACAATTTTAAAAACAAATCAAGTCATGTGATGACCCACTTAATGACTGCAATGACTTAAAACCAAAATTCCAGGCTCAGTTATGGTCGTAAATCAACCTATTTTATTAATTCGTAGCTTAGAAATGCATAACTCTCATTTGACTTTAAGTTCTGATTCTGACTTGTTAAATTGTTTAAAATTGCAGAAACAGTTCTTCTGCATTGCTCAGTTAATTTTCACTGGTTAGAAAATAATAAGCTAACCCTCTTGGAGTAAAATGAGATGGTATGAGGGCTTTACCATTCTACTATATTGATTGAAGTTTGCTTTGCCACTATAATATCATTGCTTTGGAAACTGCCATATAAAATTAGATAACAAGAACAGCTTTAAATATGGTTTGAAGAAAAAAAAGTAACTTTCATTCTTAACAATTCTCTGAAAAGCTATTCCCATTACTGTCTTGATTGTTCTGTCTGCTTCTTACTAATTGAAGCATGAAAATAATGTGAACTCAAAGTCATGGAGCTATAATATACCTATTAGTAGAAATGATACAGGGTAATAAAATGTGACAGAAAGTTGTTCTGTACTGAAACTCATGCTCTAACTGTTCTTGATAATCCATGCTAATTAATACTACATTGATTCTGATCAAAATATACATCAAGGGATCCTGAATGGGTTTTCATACCATCTTGAGTAATTACTGTTCATGTTTGTTGCTGAAAACAATTGTATTCAAAAATGGACTCCTAAATTTCTTTGTAATAAAGGCTGACTCCAATGAAAGGGGGATGGGAAGGAGAATGCTTTGAGTAAGACAGCAAATAAATTAGTAGGGCGTTGTGTTAATCTGTTTGCAAGGTGTAAAAAGCACTTCTGGAGATAATATTCTCTACTCAACCTATTGTCAAGAGAAGAGATTAGTCAACCAGAGGATGGTTAACATTGATTTTGTGTGTATTTACTCAGAAGCAAGTCCCACCAAGTAAAAGAAGATTTACGTTTCACTCTTAAATAAATGCCCATAGGACTACTGCTTTAGTATTAATGAATCAATATTCACTGGCTGGGTTTATGGAATACACTTAATGCAGTCAGCCGTCAACCCATCATAATTCCTTACTGTTGATTCTAGAAATCACACTATCCTGGTCAAATAGCATTATTTCAAGGATTACAAAATGCTATCTGCTACCCTGTGAAGGCTAGCGCCAAGATTACTGTCTTACATCAAATTTATGTCATTTAAATCACAGCATTACCTGGTGCTTCACCCCCACTTTCTGTATCGCTAAACACACAGGAATAAGGACGATTTAGTTTTATTTTTAACTCTGTTGCAAGTGCCAGTTTTAAAAGAAGTGCTCAGTGAGTTTTCCATGCTGAGAAGTTAACCAAAGGCTTGTTTGTGATCATCAGTCCCATTACCTGCTATTTTGCTTTCATGAAAAAAAAAATAACAACAAAGGCCAATCCCCTCCCTCCCCCCAATTTTAAAAAATAGCTGTGACCTGACTACTCTGTTCAGGTCAATTATTATTACTTTTTGTAATTGTTTCACATGAAAAGTCCAAATGTGTCTTGAGAAATAATACTCTGTTCATAATGTTTGGTGAATAATTCTATTCTAAATGTTTATTCTGTTGTAACCTTCTTCTCATTGGTGCTAGAAAGTCCAGATTGAAGATACATACTGTAATTGTTTGATGTTGTGCCCTCAAGCCAGTTTTGATTCTTAAATAGATAGATATTCTCCATGATATCTGGCCCGAACAAGGGTTTCAGGTCTTCCAGTGATGCATTTATTGCCACTTTAGCAATCCATTCATCATCTTCTCTTTTCTTCCATCTTTCCCAGCATTAGAAATTTTCTAGTGGGTCTTTATCTTTGCATAATATGTTCAAAGTAGGATAATTTGAGTTTGGTTGTTTGTGCTTTGAATGAGAACTTGGGCTTTATTTATTTGATGATTCATTTGTTTCTTTTCTTGTATGTCCACGGTATTCTGAGGGGCCTTCTCGAACATCAACGTTCAAAAGCATCAATACTCTTCCTATCATATTTTTTTCTAAGTCCAACTTTTGTTTTCATAGAGTGTCGCAGGTAATACAGTTGTTTGCACTATTCTGATCTTTGTAGGTAATTATAGAGATATAATGGCATCTGAATATCCAAGACTTTTCCAAGGGCTTTATGATTGCCGTACCAAGGTTAATGATGTTTTTTCTCCAGTTTTAAAACTATGTTCATCTCCTTTCCATCCAGCATCCCTTTATATATATTCAGAATTTAGATTAAATAAATAAAGAGTGAATGTACAGCTTTGTCTCAGTCAGTTGCCAACCTGGAACCAGTCTGTTTCACTGTCCATATGGGGGTTTCCTAAGGATATGTAGGTTTCTTATGTGGACAGCAATGCATTTTGGGATTGCCATTTTTTAATGAGTACTAAGAAATATGCTTTCTATCGGTGTCCATAAATGATCATCAAATTAGGCCAGATGGTGGATCATGAACCCAATCTTAGCAGAAATATTTACAAAAACCCTTTGGTTCAACCTTAGCTTTAGATTCTGCTTTCCCTGAAATTAAGAAAATTTACAATATATTTTTGGGAGGGGAGATTTCTTTCACTTTTCTGCTTTTCTGCTTGTACTTACTGCCCAAGGCAGTTAAACTAAAAAAGGCAATTTACAAAAGGATGTCTGGAGATGTATGGCTTTTTAAAAAAAAGAAGGGAATGTTCTTTAAGTACATTTAACTAGATTGTCAGAATAGCTGGTTTCACTGTCTTCTAAATAAAGGGATGAAACGCTATGTATCATGTAGAGTAGACTCTGGCATGATATATATTCCTTTAGCAATAGCACTTAGACTTATATATTGCTTCATAGTGCTTTACTGCCCACTCTTTACAGAGTCAGCATATTGCCCCCAACAATCTGGATCCTCATTTTACTGACCTCAGAAGGAAGGAAGGCTGAGTCAATCTTGAGCATCTTCAGGATGAAACTGCCCATTTAATAAGAGAAAAGACAGTATATACGTTTATTGCTGACTGGAAACCCCTTATAGACTTTTTTTCCAAAAAAAAAAAAAAATCAACTTATCTATAGTTCTGACAATTAGGTAGGGTATGATACAGAAATAATAAAATCATAACATAACTTTAGAGAAAATGTAAATCTAAAATTGTAATTATGCTATAGAGAGATTGGAAGACTTCTGATTTTTTGCTATTTTCTATTTTTCTACTTTTTTTTCTTTTTGCACTTTAGTTTTCCTCTTTTATTTATTTTTCTTTTTTCTTTCTTACTCTATTTTAGTTATAAATCTATTATAGTTAGAACTATAGTTTGATCCAGTTGTATGTTGGCTGGTATTTATAGGTCTTAGAGAAAGATTAGGATAGGGGGATTGTAAAATTACTTGTAATATGGTAATATTTTATTTTGTTGAGTTTTGTTTTTCATTTGCCTTATACAGGAAGTCTGAAGTGTACATCCATGTGTCCATATGTGCCTGATAGAAAGTGGGTTATAGCCAAGGTAAATAACATTCATAGAAAAGACATTTGGAAAGATAACTCCGATACTTAAAATGACAGCAACTTAAAGCTTTTGCCAATACCATATTATTATTCTGGGTCACTGTTATGTTTCTATGCACCTTGGCACGTCCCTTTAATTGGATCTTTGCCTATGAAGGTCCAGCATAGTTGCATTGAAAGCTGACATTTCCCACAAACTGACCTTTTCAGGCCCAGTGATACTTCTATAATGATTATCCTCTTGTATTGTTTGGACACAATACCACATACTTCACAGCACATAAAGAATATGGTCTTTGAAAACTATTCAAAATTTCCAATCTCAAGTTCACAAAATGAGAAAATTGGGTACAAACATTCATCAGAAGTGTTATTGTACAAGTATCGATTTGAATGCCCTTTCATTTCTCTGGGAAAGTGTTGTAGTATAGAGTCCTAAATTAACTTTTGTTCTGTTATTTTTTCTTCTTCCAGGAACTATAAAAAGGTCAAATTCATTCATAAGCCTGAATAGATTTGCTAGATATAAGCAATAAGATAACAATCAACCTTCAAATAACCTTTAAAGAGACAGTATCATCCTCTATGAACAGTAATTGGTCTACTCATTAAGCAGGAGATAATTTCTTTCAAACTAACCTAAGCAAAAAGATGTATGGAATCACAATAAAAGGACACAATCTAAAACAAAGAAGTGCAGTTTAATATAAGACATGTTCAAATTCTGCATATATTAGGAACAACTGAGGTGTCACATTATGTCTCCTCCCCTCAAATCATTAGATAATGCAAAATGCATCCTTTATATTGTAAAGTCATTAAGATTTTACATTTAAATCCAGGCTATCTTGGTGCAGTTACAGTACTGCCTTATATTGATAGAATGTGGGAGAAAAGGAACAGGACATATTCAAGAGTATAAACTGAAGAGAATGAAAGAGTTGCTATGATGAATAGACATCTCTAGTAACAAGGAATGGGATACAAAAATAAGAGTAGGATACAAAAATGGGATACTTCTATTTGTTGGAATTCTGATGGAATTAGTAAATTCATTTCTGTCAGGCCTCTGATGCTTGAAAGGGAGCGAGAATTGCAGGATAACTTTATTTCATGATTTATAATTGAAGCTGAAAGCTAATTTATAACTCGATAATAACTAATAACTTGATTTAGTGCACACAAACACACAATATTGCTTTGGAGGGTCAAGATCTGATTAGTCACTAGAGAGTGTTTATTAGGTTAGGCTGAAAATGTTCCTTTGCAGTCCAGAAAGAGTAGGAGGAGTTCATCCATTCTGAATGGTCCAGGTACTCCTGCTATATCAATCTCCACTGTCCTCTAAGGAACTTATAAAAGCATTTCCACCTCCAGTTGAAAATAATTTTTAAAAGGAAACTTTAAGAAGAAGAAGAAAAAAAAAGGTAAGGCATCTCATTCACCAGCAAGAGTTTAGCAATGTTGGTAAATTCATACCTTCAATATTTTTTAGATTGCTCTGAAAGATGATGGATGGATTGTGTGAGCAATAGTGTTTCCCTTTATTTTCTTCCCTTCAAAAGATCAGAGTGAGCTAAGAACAAATCAGCTTCTGAAGTTACTTCTATCTTCATCAATAGTTCCATTGATTGCTCTCAGGGTAGTAATTTTCTTACTTATTTTGCACCTTTCTATTAGAAGGACCACTTGTCCTAAATACCGTCTCTTAGTGTGTATGTTGCTGAGCAGCATCAAATGAAGCCTGTGGAAAATAGCTAAAGACGTGACAAATATGATACTCTATAATTTGGTTTGGATAGTGAAAAAAAAAATTCTGGACACAACTTTATTATACCTAACGCAAGGTTATGGAGAAACTTAAAGCTGAGATCTGAACACCTTGTATCAAGAGCTTTCTTGTTTGGCAACCTCTCTGGCTTCCAGCTGATTGGGCTGCTGCTTAGGGATGGCAAATTTGTATGATATTTTGAAATAGGCTGATCTCATGCTCCTCTGCCCAGTGATGAATGCTCTCTGTTGAACAAAATCAGGGCACCTCTGGTTTTAGGGGCCTCTTTTTCACTAAATACATCACTGGGATCCTACCTAATGCCTCAAACACTCAGATAGGAGCTATCCCTTCCCAATGTCTTAATCCTAATCTGATGTGCAAATAGATAAACAGTGTTTTTATACCATAACAGCAGTATTTGTGTTTCTGTTTTTAACTGCCTAGATATTTTATCTGCACTAGAGTTTATTTCAATAGAGCTTGCTGTGAAAATAGGTGGCCAAAACATCAATTCAAAAACAGCATAAAATAACAGACTATATTGATTGTCCTTCCAATCCTCCACTTTTTTACAAACAACTTATTGGCATCAAAATATTATCTTTACATAAAAGATTAAATATATTTTTCAAACTAGAAGAAGACTGACTCCAGGCACTCTGTCTGAAATGTCTCAGGAAGTGCAGGAAAAAAGCTTCAGGCTATTTGTCCAGTTAGTGTTGCTGTATTATTTGATCCTTCGAAAATAGCTTTGATAATTAAATTATCAAGGGAGAGACAAAAATAACAGCAAACAGAAAGCCATGTCATACTGACGTCCTTGAAATCAAGAAATTGTGCTAGAAGTTTATTCTTTGAAGTAAAATGCTGCAAATATGACCGTAAAGCTAAATTACTGAATTTATTCATATTTCCCCCAAATATTGCTTCTAAGCTGTTGATTGTTGCATCATCTGTTGGATACAAATAATTAGGCAAACCCAAGGATTGCCAAATATTTTCATCCAATAGATAATTGGATAATAGATAATATAACAAATGTGTTGTTATCAATGTTTGCCTGGATCTTCCCAGAGTCAAATAACATAATCAAATGGTTCTGAATGCTCTGCTGTTCCTAAAACAACAGCATTCATTTCATATGGTTCCCTTATGTTCTGTATTTTTTAAAAAAATCTATAGTTTTCAAAGAAGCACCATTACTTCTTGAAAAAAACACCTTGCTCTTTATGTTTCATAGGAATCTGAGTCACTGACAACATTAGCCATAATAGTTGCTAAAGAATGAAGTTGCACCATTGAAAATAAAAAACAAAGGTTTACAGTAATAAACTTGAATCATCTCACCACCGTGATTGGGTTAAAATCAAATGATCCCACTGCATTTTTGCTTGATATTTCTTATTCATCTTTGCTAACTTGTCCCTCTGGAATCCTAAAAGTGGTTCCATCGATTCATGTTCCAAAATGTATGTGAACTGGGAAGAAAATTGTCACCTGAGATGTAGTGAATCTTGGACAACATATACTAGAGAGAAAAGCTTGTTGGATGAAAGGCTTTTGCTATTCAGATAAATAAGCATGGATAAATTAATCAATTGTTAATGTTTTGTTTTCTCTTTGGGATCTCTGTTTTAAAACCCAGAACAGTCTGAACTTCACTTATCTCTCTACAAGAGAAGAAACTGTTATTTAATTCTGTATTGTTCTAGACATAAACTGTTTGAGTGCCTGTAGGTTTACTTGATGAGAAAAGTGACATCCTGAGGAAATACACAGCACATTCAAGACAAAAGTGTTATTAGTCCTGGCAGCTACTTTTGTAGCACAATTGATTTGAAAGCCCCTGGAAGGGCAGCATTTACTTCAAGCAGCTACCTTGACAAACAGAGCTTGTTTCTTAAGAATTAATGTTTGGGGGTTTCTTTTCTTGGTGAAAGCAATTTGGTTTTACAGATTCAAAACAATTAAATTAAGCTACTCAGTACCACTACATTGACTGAGGTATAAAACTTCAATGGCTGTAGTCATTCCCATTGATGTCATTGGCCAATCAAACAGAAATAATTGTGACCAGTTCCTTGAATTCGGAGCCTAGTACACTTTAAATACTTATTCACATTTGCATGTTGTTTGTGTACGTAAGAGGATATGTAAAATCAAAATGACCAAAGCTGTCTAAGATTCCTTTGAGTTAGACAGAATCAGAATAGTTAGATTTTAAGTAGAATTGTTACCAGTTCAAGAAAGGCACCATCAAGGTTGGCAATGTAGTGAATATCATGAAATGTGTTAGAAAAAAGGAACATTTAGAAGATGGAAAATGTGGCCTAAATGACTAGAAGAAGGAACACAAATCTCAAAAGAGAGATACAAGGTAACAGTATGAACTTGAGAAAAGATATCACTAATCCTCTCCAAGGAAAACTATCAAAGGTCAATCAATGGCTTTCTGGTTTTTCTTAAGTAAGGTGATAACAAGATAAAGTTTTATAAAACAATACATGGTGTACTCACAATGAATAGAGTAAAATGTTGTTATCTATAATGTTAGAAGTTGTACAGTGAAGCTAAATGACAATACCAGTCAGAAGGAAACATTTTCTCATCTTAAACCTATGTGAACAAGGGAATTATCTATATAACATGATAATGTTTTTCCTATTGCTGCTGTCACTATTTTCCTTTCTCCTTCTCCATTTGTTTTCAACCTTGAGCCCAGAGAGCACTTTGGGAAATGAATAACAAAACCCAAAAGATGAACAGTTAAAATCTGATTTAGTTGAAATAAATTTTAACTGATTTAGACTGCCAAGGTATTGTTGCAGAGGAAAGACTTGACAGAAGAGAAATAATAAAAGAAAAAGGCCTTTGTCCTTCCCAAGTATAGAAAATGAATTAGGATACCCTTGGTGTGGGGAATGGCAAAATCTGCAAGATAATAGGAGTGCCATTGTAATCAAAAGCCTCTTTGTGTGTGTGTGTGTGTGTGTGTGTGTGTGTGTGTGTGTGTAAAGTTGGTGCATGCACAAAGGAGGAAGAGCTTAGATCCCTTCAGATGTCTTCAAAGAGAATGAAGGAGGAGGAGAATGACCAGAGAAAAAGGGTGTCCTGAGGTATTCTGTGCTGAGCTGTGAAAGATAAAAAGGGCATCTTCTAAATAGCTGCTCAATGGAGCTAATGGTAGATTCACTAATGATGCAGTGAATGCTGCAATGTACAAGGACTTGGGTTTCATGACTTCTTAGCTCCCTTCCAACTCCAGGCTGATTGCAAATGGTGTGCTCTGAAAGTTGCTGACTGGTTATACTTACCAACTTTATAGATTATATAAAACCGAGTTGACCAGTTTATACCTCAGAAAGCAGAGGTAACATTCAAAACCATCTAAATAGGCTGGAGGAGTGCTTTAAGTAACAGACTGAAATTTAAGACAAAAATGGGTATAGGTTGGGGAGATAACGGATTTGACAATAATACATTAAAAAAAAGATTGTAGTTGATTGTAAAACTGAACAGGAATCAACAGTGTGATATGGATGTAAAGATGATAAATCCAATTATAGCATGCAAACCACATCTAAGTTGTATCCACTTGAGGGCATTTTGTTTTAAAAAGGATTCAGGGAAATTGCAAGAGGTTTGAAGAAAGGCAATAAAGATGATCCAGGGTCTAGGGGAAAAAAAACCTCTAAGAAAAATTAAAAGAGTTGGGTATGTTTAGCCTTGGAGAAAAAAAAAGACAACTGAGCAGGGATATTTGAGTAGACATTCAACATTTGAAAAGATGTATCAGGAGGACCTATTTTTTATTCCAAAGTGTGTAGAACACCAGATAATGAATTTAAGTTACAGGAAGAAAAGAATATTAGAAAAACATTGCTAACAATAAAAGCAGTTCAAGAATGGAATCAATTACCCAGAAAGCTGGCAGACTCTCCTTCACTGGATGTGCTCAGACAGAGACTAGGCAGCAATCTGTATGAATTGGTTTAATTTGAATTCTTGCACTGAACAGTGGGTTAGATTTGATGGCCCCTTCCAATTCTATGATTTTAACTTCCAAGCAGAAAGAACAGGGCTGTTCTCAAAAGAAAGCATGCTATATGTTAGCAGCAAGAATGATGGCAATCAAGTTATGGTCCTTAAAAGCGGTCATGTTGACTATATATTAACTCCAGTACAACAGGAAATATGCCTCAAAATATCAAGTTGTTGGGGAATAAAAGAATGATGCTTCTACTTGAGGTATATCCTGCTTGAGGGCTTCTAAAATAATAAGCTGAACATAACATTTATTTTCAATTTTTATACTCATAAGTCTAGAACTACCTCTGTACTTGAAGCAGCCATTGATTTCGATACCATTATATGATTCGGTTGCTGGAGAACCTTCTTCCATTCCTCATCTTATCCCACTTTTTTATAGCAAATAACGCAGCAATATTGTGTACTCATCCTTGGGGAGGGGAGAGTGTAATCACAGCAGGCCTCCCCCTTCCTTTCTTTTTCCCTTTATCTTTTTTTTTTTTTTTTTGGCTGGAAGAAATAAAGAACCAATTGTGTTTTTTGCTTGTTTTCTTTGATGTCATCATGTACTGTGTCTTGCTTGAAATTGGAAAGTAAGTAAAAGCATGTACTGTCAAAGGAAGAAAATAAGTGAACTTGAAAATATTCACAGATGGCCACAATGCACTCTAGGAAAAAAAGACTATTTTTTTCATATGCTACCTTTTGCTGTTACAGTTTAAATATTTTCCCCTATTTGGAAAAGCAGTTTTTCTACTGATCATTTCCATTCGTTGACAGAATTGCTGAAAATAAATGGTGATCAGTACAAATAAAAATGTTTCTTCTTTTCAGCACCTTTTTATTTTGTAAAAAGTAAGACAGGTAAAAATTGAATTGCTTGATACTAGCCTTTTGGGAGAAGAGGCTTGTGAAAGGAACTGAAAATGTTATTTCTTCTTCAGAGGATACTTCTTCAGAATTTCTATGCACATTTATTTTTAGTAATACTGGTTGTCCCCAATGCTGCATAAAGTTAATAATCTCACAGCCAATTCCACTTTACTAAAAGATTGGAAAGAGACATTGCCTTTCACAGAATGAAAGTTATTTTAAGGTGATAGAGGAAATTTATCTCATCTAAAGACCTAAATACTTATATTTTGTAACTGTATCTGGAAAAACATCATGAGTAGATATCAATAGAGCTCCTTCCCCTCTCTTTTTCTAGCTCTTAAAAATTATTATTAAGAAAACAATTGGGAAGGAGGCATGTTACCAAGCATAGAACAGAACAGAGCAAGGGAAAGCAAAGCATCAGCCTTGAGCATAACCTATATTTCAGCAATGCCACTGGAATTTATTTCGTGCCTAGAAGCACTGTTGAAAATACAAGCTATGCTTGAGGCCGATATTTTGCTTTCTTGGCAGCATACTTTCTTCCCAGGCATTCTTACAAAAATGAAACACTGGATAACTGAAGCCTTATATTTTGCTTGCCTTCTGGAATATGGGTGTTTTGTGATGGATCAAATCTACTATTGCAATTAATTGGGAGAATACCCACGACATGCTTTCAAAAATTTGGATGTGCTCAGAAGTCCAGAAAGGTTTTACACATTTGCCTTTCTGACTGACTGGATTACAAAGCATCTCTGTTTACTGCATAACAAATCAGAACATCATCAGTTAAATAGCTAGCAGTAACTTATCACTGCCTTTGTAGAGGTGTTTAAAGGGAGGATTGTTAAAAAATAGTAACACTAACACTTACAGTATCTATGTTAACTATCCCTGTTTTATCTCAACACAATTTCTAAGTCTATCCATATAGTTTCAGTTTAACAGGAAAAAATATTGCTAAAACAGTAACGGAGAAGTGCCAATACTTTTAAAAAGAGTAAATGTTATATGTTCTCAAGGAACTCATTTGTAAAAACGTGTAAATAGAATTCTATGTAGGAAAGGACAAGGATGTTGACTAGAGCTCCCTAAACTAATTTTATATATACTCACACATAATCAGTCCCACTTTACTTCCAAACAGAGATACAAAATGGTAATCTTAGAAAATAATTTTCAGTTATATAGTTTGCTTTACCTTTGTCCAAAAAAAAGTAGAAGTAAAGAGTTCTTATCTTAAAAAAATATTTTTGCACATTCAAATTTTCAACTGAGGTATTGCCCAGGAATAGTTCATCACATGAAGCTGATAACTTTTCATTCAAGCAAAAAGAAAAGTTAGATAATTTAATCTTACCCATGATATTTAAGAACTACAATTTATTTAGTTTTTTAAAAAAAATTAAAATGAAATGTTATATATATATTGTTGGTAATAACGGCCATATTTTAAGCTTCTTGAGGGTCATGATATGCTTCTGCTTATTTACCTTTAACCTAGTAATCAAAAGAAGGTATCTGCCTATTTTCTTAGTCCTGCTGCTATGCTCAGTTAGTGCACCTGGAAGAAGTCAAATTATTCAAAAGGATCAAAAGAGCTATTTATATTACTATCTAAAGTATACAGTGGTCAAATAGCAACATTTATGTCTCCACTGTGTCTTTCATTCTCTTGAATATTCCCAAAATTGTGTAGGGTCAAGAGACATTGTATTTAAAAGGCAAATCAACTAACTTTGGCAGACTGAAGCTGACCCAGACAAAATCACTAGCTCTGCCTGCAATCTTTGGAATCAGACCTTTTTTTTCTCCCGTTCAGAAACTAAAAGGGGAGCTCTGCATCTGTGCTATTCAGCTGCCAAGTCCAGAATAAAAGGAAGAGTGAGAACCAATGCCAAAGTCAGAAGATAAATTTCTGCCAAAAGAAAGAACATGAGGTGGTGATGTACCAGCACCTTGAAAATGGTGGGATTGCTTAGGAATGGCCAAACAGTGAACCAGAAGCCTCTGCTTGTGTATGCATTTTATATATTGCCAGACACATTGATTCAGGCTGAAGACATAAGAAATGCAGAGGGGGTTCAGCTCCTGCCAGCTCTGGAAGCAAATCAGATCTTCAGTGGAGCCAGAGACGGCCCAAATTTAATAACAGCGTGGCATGACTTATCATTTTGGACTTCTCTCTTCCATTTAAACAGGTGGCAAAGAAAATAATTAGAAACCACTGCTGCTGTCTAAATTGGAAGCCAAGCAATTATTGAGCTATTATGACCTGCATATAGACAAATAGAGGATTCTTACAAGCTGAACAGGCTGAGGAATGGGATAAAAAAAGATATTATTTTTTAGAGAATGAAATCTATTTCACTCTAATGAAATCAACTGCATTTCAAACAGAGAAGCCTAAATGAGGTGTCTACAGAGAGCTTCCATAGACTTCAGACATTACCTAATGTTCAGTGACCGTTAGACAGTGATGCTTTTAAGGTAAAGGACTAATGATACCAATGTAACATATCAATCAGACAAGAATAGGGATGCACATTTATTTTTATGGCAAAGGAAATAAGCTACTTTTGAGCTCAAGCTGCTCTTGGCCTAAAATTGTCACAATGAAGATATTCCAAGAAACAAGGAAAGGGCCTGGACAAAATATTTGATTTGATTTAAATTTAATATAAGTTACATTGCATTGTTTAAATATAGTCTATTTATTAATGTACTAATTATTAATTATATGAGATTTAATATAAGTGAAAAACTGTTCTGGGTGGTTCCCAATATCAAAAAAGATAACAAAAGTACAGTGTGATATACATGTGAACAAAATGGCATCCAACCACTCAATATATAACATGTAAAAAAGACTCATCCAATATGGTAGCCCCATTCGCCATAACCCAAGGCTGTGATGACATCTTCAAAGCCTTTAGAGCCACAAATTAATGCAGTTGTTTCCTAAGTAATTCTGTTTTTTTTAATGTTCACTCACATGAATTATTAAAATTTGGAGAGTTTCTATGTTGTGCATCCTAGATTCGTGCCTGCTTATTTTAATTAATAAAATATGGATCCATAATATTTTACTAACTTTAAACAATATCAGACTCAGCAAATTCTATTTACCCAGTGCTATGGATATACCTCTAAAGTAGCTGCTCTATCATCTTCTACTCTGATTAAATAATAAGCTACCTTAAATGACCCTGTGGATCTAATGGAAAATTATTTACCAGAGTAAAGGATTATTTTTTGGCCTAGATTTTAGCTTCAGGTCGTTAATTTTAGATGTTATTAACTAAATAGTGGAAAGAAATTTTGGCTTCAAACATTATTGCTCTGAAAATGGAACAGATTGCTAGGAAGGTAAATTCTATCTTATGCAAATGTTCGTAAGTGGATTCTTTTCCTCAATTAGCTTCAACTCTGAATATATATTTAAAGTTGAAAATGTTGATTTTTGATGTCTCACAATCCTGGAGCATCTAAGTTTATAAATGATCTTTTAAAAAATCTGCACTATGCTTATGGTTTACATTTAAGATTAATGTCTTAGTATACTTCAAATATATGCATTTATATTACAACCTTGGTTGCATGCGCTGTCACAGACAACTTGACCATTAAAGTACTTTTGCTGCAGAAATTCACTGTGAATTGTAGAGCCAGCTGTACATTTTTGTAATAAAATAAGAAGGAAATATTGCCTTATATTATTAATTATAACAGTATTGCTGTATTGATTGTATGTGTTATGATTTGGATTATTTGACATGTTTTTATTCTGTTTATCTTTATGATGTTGTTTTGTGTTAATGGTCTTGCTAAGCAACTTACATTTGATTGATTAAAGTGATAAAGTTCCAAATAAACAAAGACTATAGTCTGAGTAGGCAGATTACACACCACTTAAATAACAATAGCACTTACTTATATACCACTTCATAGTGCTTTACAGCACTCTCTAAGCAGTTTACAGATGCAGCATATTGGCCCCAACAATCTGAGTCCTCATTTTAGCTTGGAAAGCTGGAAGACTGAGTCAACCTTGAGCCAGTCAGAATAAACTCTTGGCAGTGAGAGTGAATTAGCCTGCAATACTGCATTTTAACCACTGCACCATCACAGTTCTTAAACCAGTGTTGCGCCATTGAAGTATAATGTGCAATCATACTTATATGGGTAGTCCATGAATTTTCTCCTGAAGGGGATTAAAAGTCTCAGCACAAAGTTGCCATAGACCCGACTGTATTCTGAAGAGCTAGTAATGTATTGCATTATGGTTATGTTGAATGTATTCTCATGAAAGTTCTCCTTTTTTCCATATTTTTTGTATGATGGTACTTGAGGAGTTCCAACTGTTATAAGAACATGTACTGTAACTGGAAACACTAATGTGGCTTAGTGGCCAGTTTTTATTCACTTGAAGAAATCTTTGGAACAACTTTGAGTCTTTATCACTCTTTGCTTCTTAAGGAATGAAGCAATGTTGGCACTTAATGTACAATGTTCTGTTCCCTTTTGGGGTATTGGATTAGATCAGCATTACAAAAATAAAATGCATTTGCATAAAACATAAGTGGGCATAAAGTTGTACCAAGGCAAAAAGAGTAGTTGTACTTCAAGATGAATTGTGAATATAAACTTCATTCATATAGCCACAGGTCCCTGCAATGATACACACAGCAGCATGGGAAAGTAGCAACTGTACATATTTGAGATTGTTTTACATTAAGGAATAATCTGATTCAATAAATTGAAAACTAAAGATAATGGAATTACAAGCATATTCCAAGCAAATACTGCAATAAATAGCAAAATTAGAGGTAATTGTTTTGTGATGAAAAAAACATATACTACTTGCTCAAATTACTATTAGCTTTCAGGTTACATTTGCTCACTTACAATCCTTCAGTATTTTCCATTTAAATAAACCACCCTAAGGACAGAATCTGACTATACAGCTTCATGGAAAATGGTTTCCTATGAGTTTTTGTACTTTTCTTTTTCAATAGATTAACACTAGGAATTTTAAGCATTTCCATATCTTCTTTCAGCTTCTTGAGCTGAATTTTATATAAACTTATGTTATTTCCACATATGTAAACAATTGTGAAAGTTGTGATATCATTCACAACTCAAAGGTTTATATAAAGAAATAAAGCATGTATGAATTCTCCCTTTAGCATTTCTTCTTTAGATTAAACAGAATCCACTTCCTTTTGCTGTCCCTCATAGAATTTAGCTTTTAAGCCCCTCATCATCTTCACAGTTTTCTGCATTCTTTCCAGTTCCTTTGTGTATAATGGATATTGACCAACATAGAATTTCTTCTAATCTTTATACTATACTTCTTTGATGCAGCCCAAGTTTGTATTACACATAGTTCTCATTTAATAGCCCCAATTAGGACCAGCAACTCAGTCATTAAGCAAAGTAGTCACTAAGTGAAAAATCTAATTTTACTTTCCTTTCTTTATAGACCTGCACAAGTCATAAAAGGACTCTTCACAAAATTACTTTTTCGCCTCCATCATAATTGTGAATGGTTGCTCAACAAATTATTTGCTAAATGAAGTCTACCTACCGGTATATTTCTTTTGACACTTGTAGAATACCAGTGGTTCATGCTTAATCTATACCCTACCAGAATGTCAGATCCCTTTCACAAATTTTCAGTCATAGTGTTTCTCCTTTGGAATAGCATCTCTCCAGAGATTAACGTAGCCAGTACCCCAATCTTATCTAAGTAACTAAGTAAAGTTCAGAATCTGATAAACTTTCTCTCCCACCCTATTGACAAAGAATCATTAAGGGCATTGGGTATAATTGTTCAAGCATCTGTGAATCTACCTAATTACCTAATGGAATCATCCATCCTACATTGTTCCATTTTAGTTGGTTGGCTATAGTTTAAATCTCATGGGTCCAGTCTCTATTGTGGAGATAAAATGAGCTCCTGGAGAAAAGGTGGGATATAAAATTGATTAATGCATTCTAAGTATCTGTAAATTTGGACCCAAACCATTATATCTGTGCACATGGATCTGATAGAAAAAAACGTATTAATATTCTTCCTCCAGTCTGCATCTGATTGTAAAGCAATTGATTCCAGGTCATCCTTCTGCCTTCACTTGATTTGAAATCCAGTGTTGTTATAATGATGGAACCACGGAGAAATAGCAAGCAATTCTACCTCAGTGAACACATTGTGGCACTGTTATGAAAAACATACTACATATATTATGTAGTAATATATGTAGTGGTAGTACAGTGGTCTAAAGCACCCTGTTATTAACACCAGATGCCTGCAATTACTGCAGGTTCGAATCTCACCAGG
>JANHFK010002336.1:138794-149522 GCA_036250565.1 Sibynophis collaris | reverse complement strand
AGGCTATTGCTTAGCACATTGTAAGCCGCCCTGAGTCTTCAGAGAAGGGCGGCATATAAATCAAATTAATAAAATAATTAATAAAATATTGCTATAAATAAACATTTGAGAAAATAAATAACCATAGCAAGTATCATTTGAACAATATATGCCCTGCTCCTATGTTTTACTTTTACTGAAATAACACAATTTTTAAATGTATTTTTATGCTCCTTTATAAGGCTATATTATTTTATTATTGTTAGTAACCTAATGTAGACAGTATAGTCTGAGTCACTATCCTTGCATTTCTTTTAAATGCCATGGCTGTCAGCTGAAAATATTACAACAGATTTATTTTGTGATCCATTGTTACTCCTTTTTATGTAGCAAATGATGGGTATCATTCAGCAAGGATAACTTAGAAAATGATAATAGCTAAGTAAAACTCAGTCAGAATTAAACATTGTACATCAAATGGAGTTTGTACAGATTTTTCCCACTAGATTTAATGTAAGACTCTGACCCTTATGATTTTACAAAACTGGGTCAAATTTTCTCTACATGTTCTCTGGTCTTCTGACATTTTGCCCAATGCCTGTAATAGCAAGCAAGGTTTTATCAGCTCCTGCCAAAGAGATAACTACAGCTTTTGAATTCCAATAAAGAGGTAATTGAATGGTCTGTGTCTCCAGAAAATAATGTTTCAGGCCAGCTGCTCTACATTGTATTGAACCCAGAACTTTCCCTGTAAAACAGTTTTGGCTTCAAGTCTTTTGTTAAGCTGCATTAATCAGTATGTGTTTTCTCAGCACATTATTTTTCTTCAGTTGTGATACATTTGGAGGGTGATGGATCTAAAATGTATACCTTTGTACTTCAAATTTACCTCACGCCCTAGCAACGATTGCCATTTTATCCTGTATTATAAGTTTATGAAGCCCTTTGTTTGCATGATAGTATCATGATACTGTAATATGATAGCTGAATAGTTTACCTCAGAAGGGGATGTATGTATATTTGTTTAAACACAAACAGAAAAAAGTGGACAAGTTAGAAGAATTGGTAATATTGATGCCAGAAAGATAAACCCAGGCCAGCGCTGCAGTGTGGCTGTCGGCAATGGCACCACATGACCTGAGCCTGAAGTAGTCATCCCTTTGCTGTCCCGTGACTTTATGTCAGCCATAGTGCCACCACTGCCATTGAGAAATGCCACCTGTGCTCTTCTCTAAGGTGCATGAACCATGGGGAATCGTGCAATTGCCTATCACTCAGGTTTTCCCAATATATGCAACTTCCTGCTTACCTTCAGGCATTTTTCTTCTGCTGTTGATAGTCCTGAGTGCCACTGTGCAGGGGGAAGATGTAGGTGGATGGGTGGTAGTTGCAGCATCCCATGATAGTATGGGCGGGCCAAGCACCTTAATTTTTATTACATGACCGTGGGGTTTCTGTAATGGCTGTAACTTCAGGCATGGGTTGCAATTATCTTTATTCAGTGCTGTGGCAGTTTCAAAGTGTCACTGAACGAACAGTTTTAAATCAAGGACTGCCTATATTGGTATTGGTATTGACACTTTGTCTTCATTTTTGTTCCCAAGAGAAAGAATTATTGCATAGTTGCTGAGACATCTGGCTGTCCCCAGATAGAAGAAAAGTTGATGAATTTTAATCTTAAAATGATAAGAGAATGTATGTTTCCAAGATTTGAGATTTGCAAGATTGGATTTACTTCATTTATAATTGATATAATTTTTTTTGGTATGTTTAAATATTTGAAAAATAGAAAATGTTTTTTTTTAAAAAAAAGAACAGTTAATGAACAGCCTTCTGACTCGTTCTGGTCCAACTTTTTAGAACTATAAAGATATTATAGAACTGTATAGAATTTGAGTGTTGGAAGATAGTCATTTTCTATGGTCTGTGTTGAATATGCCCAAGTTGTTTGCCTATAACTTTTGTATTAGTAGAAACGGAAATAGATTTGAGGCAAAGCTAAATGTTTGATGCAATGTTTCTAATATTATAAGATATGACTACAATTTTTAGTTCTAAGCCTTCAGCTTCATATAGTAGAAAAGTTCTTTATTATGTAGAGTTAAGATTGAAAAGCACCTTCATATTTCCCAGGACAGCCTGTAAAGCAGTTAGGGGAATTCACTGTCAGGTATATTTTTCATCATGTAATGCGATAATTCTATACTCACTTATCTGGGAATAAGCTCTATAGAACTCAATGAGGCTTACCTCTCACTCACATATGATTGCACTGCTAGAATTTATCTGCCTTGGAGACAAAAAATATTCAAATTTGGATATTTCTATGATTGAAACGCAAGCTAAGAGCTGTATAACGACATAATTATTTGTGTTCTAGCTATATTTACAAGACAGGTGGTTTTCCCTCTCCTGCAAAATGTAGCCCTGTGCCATGGTTAGATCTTGACCTTTTCAGGAAAGAAATGTCTTTGAGACTTGCAAATTCTTGTCAGAAGTTAATGAACAAATTGCTGTACTAATCAAATGCTGGCCTCTTCCAGGCTTTGCCTGGTAGCCACTGCAACAAAGGTCACTGTCTAACTAATGAGGTTTTGAGGTAATACTGACACAACATGTGGACATTAGTGAAAGGCCAGAATTTGTGGGTGCCACTTGGGGACCATCCTGCTCTTGCAAACATTTTTAGACCTACAAGAATGGATGATCCATCCATCACCCTTCCCTGATTATTAGACTTAAATACTTAGTTCATATGCATAATTGCCAAACCTTAGGCTCCTCCAAAGGCTCATGTGTCAATGTGATAGATCCTCCTCCATGTTTATCAAGAAGAATGAAGGCTAGATGGCCCATTCTGACATTTCACATTTCAACTTATCAAGATTTTAAGGTGATTTGCAGATATCAAGTCACAAAGAGGATGATTTAAAGGAAAGGGACGTTTGTGGAACCATAAATTTACACAGTGAAGTATTTATGCTGATACTATTCTGCAGCTGCTGAGCATAAAAATTTGCTTTCATAGACTCACATTTTCTGCCCTTCTGCTCCTTACCTTTTTATATTAATTTTTTTTCAATAAGTATTAAAGGCATTTAGTACCTTTGTAAGGTATTAAATCAGCAAGGCTCATCATTTCAAGAGATGTCTCAAATTAGCATAGGTAACTTCCAGAGTCAACTTTTAGTTTTAACACAATTTATCAGATTTTAAATAAGAGTTTTTATGAATGAAGGCAAATATACATGTCCCAGGATAATGTTGCAGGACCCAATCTGGGTCAGTCACCGGAACCAAAGGTTTAATCTTCTGAGCTTTTGGACATGTGCTGAAGCACATCCTCAGGCAACTTCTTCCCTATAGAGAGAGGTTCCCTGGGGATTGGTTCCAGCACGAGTCCAAAAGCTCACCTCTGACCCCAGTGACCAACCCAGATTGAATCTTGCAAGAGTTATTATTGCTGCATTATATCAACAGAAAGAGAGATCCATTTCTGAGTAGGTAGGAGAATGAGAAAAAGCAACATCTGTTATTTCCAGTGTTACACTACCAATATAATGGAAACACATGGAATATGATATACTTGTATACAGCTTTTCACTTACCGTATAGTCTTTGCATCAATTCCCACAATATCCTAAAACGGGTTACCATGAGATGGTGGAATCCATATTCTCACATTTCTAAAAGGAGCACAAAACTCAGGTTTGCTGATCAAGATTTAAGTAGTGATGTTATTATCATAATTATCATAATTATATACATTTTATATTATATATAAATACAGTCATATATATATATATATATGACTATAATTCTGTCAGATTATAAAATTTGATGATTGATTGATTGATTAAAAAGTTTAACAACTTGCAGTCTTACCAGACTGTCCCTTACAAAAGTGCTCTATGATGCAATTCCCTAGGCCCATAGATCTTCTCTTTCTTTTTGCTCTTCTTTTTCTATACTTCTCTGCCTTGATTCATTCCTGTAGAGTGGCTTAGCTACCTGATTGGGAATTAGAAATTGGAATAGCAACATATAATTTGTGGAAGGTACTTGGTTGAGGTGACTGTGATTTAACACTTATCCTCTCTGCATATAAGAATTAGGATAACGAATATATTTTATTCATTATAGATTGTAGATAATAATATGGATTGTAGATAATTAAAACATTCCACCACATCAGACTGCAATCAAGACTTGTATGACTGAAGATAGGAGAGGAAACTTGCATTATATTGTATACTGATTACCACAAACCCATGCATCAGATAGCCAGCTGATTTTGTGATAAGGGAATGCTACTTTAAATGTATTTTTAAAAGGAATGCCTATCCTGTCCTTTATATATTTGAATGTATTTTAAATGCCAACAGCTTGATTTGGGGGATGTTGTCCATTTAGGAACTTGCTGTTAAGAAGTTAAATGCATTTCACAGTGAAAAGAGCTTTTGACTGAACAATGATTTAGCTATTGTAGTTTAATTATCACATTGTACTTATTCAAATGAGACTACCCAAAGATTTTTATTATAAAAACTGATTAAAAAATATGAAAGACAATTATGGAATATTCCGGACTAGTGCCCTATGGATATGGAGAGTTCCTGTGATGTTCCATTCTATCCATAAAAAAAAGATCTATCCTGGAAGAAAGGACAGATCAGCAGGTCAAATGTGCATTAAGACTACCATATATGTTCTGCAGAAATCCAGTTGAACACTAGAAGGCAACAAGGGAATACAGAAAATTCTTTGCCATAAATCACTGGAATATCTGGATTTTTTGCAACCCAAATAGGATAGTCCTAATCAGAGATGGGTGTCACATACTGTAACAACCGGTTTGCCCAGCACCGTAAATGTGATCACGCGTGCATGCGTGAAGCATCAAAGAACACGGCAATTCGTTCGCGTTTGCCTTCCGCACATACATACAGTGTCAAAAAATATGGCAATTCGCTCACGTGTGCCTTCCGCACATGCGTGCACCATCTAAACCACAACAATATAGGACGGGATTGTGCCCGGGTAGGTTGGCAGGCCACCCGCAAGTCGCAACTACCAGTTCACCCAAACTGGTCTGAACCAGCATCAGCCCACCACTGGTCCTAATATCGTGAAAGAAGCTGTAAGATGTCTGTTCTAAAATGCTCCTTGTTCTCTGATATCCATGTTAATCTTACAACTGTCAACAAATTATTTCACCAACTTTTAACACATCCATTGTATTAAAAAGCACCATTTTTTCAATGAAGAAAGTTGCTCTTCAACTTTTAAAAGTTTTAAAAAGGACACCACCCCTATTATCCCAATTCCTGCTTGAGTTGCAAGGAATCAGCAAGGCATGGGAAAGCTTCTTCTTTAGTTAGTACTGGATTTTTGTTAAATCCAAGTACTAGAGCTTGTCTCCATTCCCCACCATCCAGTCAGAGCTGAAGAAGCTTCTTGGATGAAAAGCGAAACGTCTTCAAAGAAAAACCAGAAAGTCCAGTTGCCTCTTGAAAAAAGCACCTTTGGGACAGGCAGTAGAGCATTACTTGAAAGTTTTGATCAAGTACTGTCTTAAACATCCAATGCTTTAGTACCGTATTGTACTTTACCAATGTAGGTTAGCAACTGTCTCATTTAGTGACCATTCTTCATTACAGCAGTGATGAAAATAATAATTTTACACCCAATCTTGCATTTACGACTCCTAAGCAAAGGAAGATAGTCATAGTTTCACTTAGCAACTGCTTTGCTTAATGACCAAGTTGCCAGTTCCAATTGTGGTCATTAAACAAGGACTATTGTATGATTTGTTTGTTTATTTGTTCAGGTCAATGAATCTGGGTGGCTTACTCTACATCATTTTCTGCTCATTTTTCTTCTCTCTATTTAGCTTATTTGTAATTATTTTTTGGGAAGAGAACTTTAAAAGAAGGATGACAGTAAGAAAAGACAAACAAAGAGTTTTTAAAAAACAAAAAACAGAGACCCTGCCCAAAAAAGAGGAAATAACAAAAAGGTTGTATAAAATAAAACTGGATATTAGATAAACAGCCTAAACAGAACATCTTTCAGCCTAATATTTAAATACTGATCATCTATTATTAAAGCTTGGTCGTCTAGAATTATAATTTTTCAATATTTCCATTACATGATAAAGAGCCAATTTGACAAAAGAGTGAAAAAGCTCTCAAGAAGGATACGGATATTGCAGAGAAACTCAATGAATTCATTGCATCGCTCCTTAATATGGAGGATGGAGAACAAATATCTGAGCCTGTAATGATGGGGGAAATGGAATACTAAAAGTAGCTTGAAGTAGTAAGAGAAGATATTGTAGAACAGGGGTGTCAAATTCATATTGTCACAATGGCATCATGTGACGTATTGGGATATTTTCCCCTTTGCTAAACCGGGCATGACCAGCGCATGACACATCCGGTCTGTGGGCTGGACGTTTGACAGCCTTATTGTAGAATATCTTAAAAGACTATGCCGTAGTAAATTACCAGGTTCTGATGGCATCTACTTGAGAGTTCCTAAATGTGAAATTGCTGATTTCCTAGCTAAATGTATATTTTATTATTCAGTTCTGACTCACAGGCCTGAAAAGTAGCCCATATGACACCAATATTTAAACAACGAATCAGTGGAGATTGGGAAAATTAAAGACTCATTAGAGATCAGATTAACACCTGCTCCAGGCTGCTTGGTAGAAACAGTAATCAAAGAAATATTAACCAGGCACATAGAGAAACAAGCTTTGGGAAAAAGAAAACCAGGAGAGATGGCAGAAAACTAAATCTTGCATTTCAAAGCTTTGGAGGTTTTCAAGGACATCAGAAAGCACATGAATGGAGATTGTCAATGTTATATGTTTGGATTTTCTAGAGATCATCGACACATTGTTTCAGCAATGGGTTTTGGGCAATCTTAGTGACTGTTGAGCTGCAAATTTATTTAAAAACATAAAGAGTAGGAATAAATGAGTAAGTAGAGAATTCCAAGGGATCTGTTGTCCATTTTGGGAAACAACGTGATCAAATAAGATCTGGATTAAGACCTGATCCTGTAAAACTGCTTTTATTATAGATAACTACATAGCGTAGAATTCCTAGTACACAAAACTATGTTATTCTCTTAGTACTGCTTACATTCTTCTTGCTTTCTTCCTGCTTTTATAGTTGCTCTCAAACTTATCATAGTATGTCTGATTTTAGAGCTAATGGGTATCAACATTTTTGGTCTATGAGGTTTAGGTAGCTTTAAAAATACAGAGCATGTATTTGCCTGTAGTCAAACATTATCAGTGAATCATACTTCCCGTTTTCCCTAAAAGTAGCACCCTCTTCCAGAGATTTTTGTTTATAAATTGTTGAGCAATTGGAAATTATTTTTATGAAATAGGAGCTGTCTTTATATGTCAAGTGATGTTATTTGCTGGAGCAAAGCACCAAAAGATAGCCGTGAACTTTCTCCATACCAAGGTGTTAAGCCTCATCAAATGGGCTGTTCTTTGGCCTCTTAGAGTCCTGCCGCTACCCATTACAGCAGAAATAATTTTCATCTGGTTTTTCAGAACACTGGAGAGCTTGTTAATATTAAATGCTGATCATATGTCACTCTCCTTTTGTTACATTTTAGCCTGTATTAAAAGCAATAAATAAATTCATTTGATGCATTTGGGGGTGAATAAAATAAAATGATATGGTGGTTTTTTTTAGGGAGAGAGATGTATGCATTTTAATTCATTTGAAAAAGCTATACAAGCAGGAGGGTGAATTAAGACTAAATGCTTCTTTCCAGTTCTACAATCCTATTAATCATTTTTCTCTTTTTAAGATATTAGCTGTCAACCAATTCTGAATAAATAAATCAAAATGGATGCTATTCAGATACTTACTCAAAAACAAAAACACATTCCATAACGTCATGTTCATAGAATCATAATTTTACACTTCATTACATAGTACAAAAGAAAAGAATTTTCTTCTTCAGATTTTATCAAAGTTCTCTAAACAGATGGGCATAGGTTATGTCGATTTCAAAATAAATAATCTAATATTCTGGTAATAAGCACTGTTGATACATCTGTCTAATTAAATAGTTTCTATTTGTGCAAAAAAAACCACCCATAATTTCAGGCCAGTGGCAAGAAACAAGCTGCTAGTGCCTGCTACTTGATGTCCCATTAGTTGACAATAGGAGACAGAGCCAGACCTTCTGTTAAGCAGAGTGGAGCTTCAGATAGAAAATCCTGCAATATGTTGGGGGAGAGAATTGAGTGTCATGTTCAATAGCTTGCTTGAACTCCATCCCCCATTAGCCTGTTCCAATTTTCAGCAGATATGTCCCCATACTAATGTAACTGCCAATCAGCCTGAATTGTGTAGAAAAATGGAATGAAAAAAAGTGTTACTTTGTCACCTCAGACATCAAATATCTTGAGCCAGCCATGGTAGGAGCATTTGAATTGTCAGAATTTACCAGGAATAAAAAAGCTCGATGTTGGGATTAAACTCAAATATGGTGTTTGGTTTTCCGTAACAAGTTAGATTCTGAAGCCAAGTTTGATGTTTGCTTATAATTCTTAGCTTGTGTTGAAGTAACCACAAAAGACAATATTGGTTCCTGAAGTTAGTCTTCCTGACAAATGAACCAACAGGAGTAATCAGAATATGCATACTTACAAATAATAATCTAATACCTATGTTCAGATAAATTTGATCAATTCAAAGTAAGTGAGACATAGTAAATTGTACTAGGTTGAGGTCAATGGAGTTATAAAAGGACAGATAAAAATATATAGTGAATTTGGTTGAAATGAAAAGTCAGATTAATGAAATTCACAATTCTACAGAAGCCATAGGCATCGTTTCCATAGTTTCAGTGAACAGCAATCAAGGCTCTAGATTTCTTCCAAAATACTATTTTAGCTGAGTCATAAAAAGATGTGGAAGTGACTGAAGTGAGACAAACTCATTCCTTTTAAAACTTAGCCAAAAGTATATTAATAAAGAGAAAAGCAAATGTCCTTATCCTAAAAATAGGCTTCAGATTTGACACTATTTCCAGGATGAGGACTTTCTGCAGGTGACAGCACCTTACCACCCTGGTTGTTCTCAAAAACCTAATGTGTGTCCAATCTGGTAGTACTTGGACAGGAAATCACCAGAAAATTCTAGAACTATAGGATTTATCTGAGAATTTAAAGCAGCATCCTTGAAGTAACAGTAAACTTTTCATGATGTTCTTGAAAAAACATGTCCTTGAAATCACGAGATGTTGAGTTTGATTAAAAAGGAAAATATGCATGTAGTATAATTAATGATCTGGGAGCTACTAGTTAATCTTTTGGACAAAACCTGAACCGAATTGAACAGATCCAAAAAAGAAGCTCCCAGTTTTTAGTCTTTGTACACTTGTCATACACGATATATAAAATACCTTGTTGAAAGGTTATTATAATATCAGTTACCTTTATTTTGACATTATCTTCATTTTAATAATAAATTTAAACAACTAAAAAGGGGGGGGAGTTACCTCATAAATTGTTTCAAAGTTCTGCTTGACTTACTTTTCAATTACAGTGGATGAAGCAGAACAAAAAATATTACAGCCAGTTATTGATTATGTTGCTATCCATTAAGGTTCAAGACAAGAAATCTATCATATTGTATAGCAACTCAATTATTTAAAATAACAAAGAGCTCCCATTGTTTTCCTTCCTTTGCCTTTCTTATCCTATTATCCTGACAAATACATTTTGCTTCAGTGCTACAATCAAATTCAAGAATCATAATGAAGAGGTTTTGTATCCGGGTTGACATTTCTTCTTCACTTAGCTAACAAAATCCTTCTGTGTTTGAATTCAATTTAAGCAGCTGAGGCAGAACAAAAACAATGAAATATATTAATTACATTAATAATGTTGGAAGTGGCTGCTCTTCAAGACACTACATGTATGAACTATAGAACAGATCATCGCAGCAAAAGTGATTAAAAGCTACCACATTATAGTTCTTTTTAACAGCTGAAACCTACAGTAGAAACACTTGCTTTCAGAAAGGCATATCGTCGGCCATTCTTTTAACTTCTCAGAACAGAGAGATACTTTTACCATTCCCTATGTACAGGGTTTTACATAACTTCCACTCCTATTTCTTGTATATATTCTGTGTGGCAGTTTTGAGTTATAATGCCCACCAGGAGACACTGTGAGACCAGCTTTGTTCTTTATTGAGACTCTTCAGAGGCAGGTAGGGATATGTTATTTTATGGGTTGAATGAAGAATTGAAGTCACAGATCCTTACACTTTATGTAGATGGATATATACAGTGCAATAATTTTAGGAGCTGTCAAGGGCCTAAATATTCTGTACATTCCACCCCAGTATTTATTAGTTTCATTTAACTTACTTTTATAGTTCATCAAAACGGAATGCAGGGCAATTTCACAACAACAGCAACAAAGAATAAGAATAAGGATGCAATTGTTAAAGATATTCAGATATCATCTGGCCATTTCAGCATGTCTGCATTCCCCCTCCCTTCAATTGCATAGGAAATCTTGTTGGATATTAATACGGATTCTCCATTCAACTCCCATTTGCCTAAAATGTCTAGCTTTCCTTAAAAACTAGCATCTAAATCAGTGGTTCCCAAAGTGGGTGGTATTGCCCCCTGGGGGTGGGTGGGATGCCTTAGGGGGTGCTAAGAGGCAAGCCGGCGGCAGGGGGGCACTAAGAG
>JANHFK010002336.1:99860-110771 GCA_036250565.1 Sibynophis collaris | reverse complement strand
TGCACCGAGTGGCTGCTGTTGGCTAGCCTTCTCCCAGGGAGGGAGGGAGGGGTTTCGGGTATCCCCAGAGGAGACCGGCAAGGCGGGGTGTGGATGGGGATGGCCTGGTGTGGCAGAGGCCTAGATGAAGGTAGGACGGGGCTGCCTCGGTGCCCTCATCCCCTTCCCTCAGGAATAGCCTTATTCTGTCGTAAGAGAACAAGAGAGAAATCCTCCTTGACATTTTCCATCGTTTTCAGCGCTTGCGAAGGTTGGACTAGGAAAGGGGGAGGTGATGGGTAGTGCAACCAGAAATGGCTATAAAAGTAGGACGTGACTAGGTTGCCCGGGGGGAGGGGAGGCGTTGATCGCTGGCGTGGGCTTCCTTCAAAGACGGTAAAGGTGGGAGATTTTTTTTTAAAAAGAAGAAACTATCTGGGTAAGAAATAGAGAAGATTTCATTCTGTAGAATTCCTAGGAAGAACTTGGCTTAATTCGGGTGGGTGGTGTGCATGAGGATTTATAGGAAGAGTCAGGTGGTCTCTGGCAGAATAAGTTAGGGTGGGACCTGGCTTCCACTTCAAAGAGGGACACTGAGCACAAGAAAACCCCAGCTTGGAACAGTCCAAAGATGTAGTTTTTATTCCCACTATAAGGACCGTAATGTTTCCACTTAACTATTAAGCAGGTCATGAAAGCCAGTCCCTGCAGTATGACCTTATATAAGTGTTATTTAAAGACATACTCCATTTTAACATCGTGGTTTTACATTGCTATCATAACTTATGCTACATCCATGAATGCAGTTCTTTTGGAAAATAATCTAAATTATTGTTCATCACTGCTGTTCATCATTTTGGAAATGAATTCAAAATTCATTTCATTTTGGAAATGAATTCTAAATTCAAATATAAAAGAATTCCCCCTTCCCATTTGTTTGCTTGTGTCCCAAATGGACTTTTAGGTTACACTCAGTGATTTAATTTTAACTATTGAAAGAAAAGCAAAATTACTTCTCTATTTTCTTAAAAATATTGATAGTGAACTCTAGTTAATACATAGTAACCATTTTTTAAAATGTGAATGCTGCATAGTGTGTAAAAATACTGGAAATCTAAAGGCAGAAAAGGATTCTTTACAATTAATAAGACTCTGAAAAAAGATGCTAGTAAGTAAGATTCAATGGCAAATATTTTTCTTTGTTTTTTAATAAAGATCATTACTGCAGTGTTAGTTTTGATAACTTTAACAAAGTTACAGTAAATATATGTATTGGCTATCATTGCAAAATAAAATTTACCTAATGAAATAAAACAGATATTTCTTCTCATAAAATTCTAGAATATATTATAAATAATATAGCCTTGTCCATTCATAAGGAAGGCCCATCCCTACAGATAGACATGGTTCCTCGGCAAGTCTCACCATATACAAAATAAGCTTCTCAGAAATATGCATTTATACATATAATCACAACCCCTCCTTCTCAGATACATATATTAAATAAGTCATTGCCCAGTGGTGACTATGTTTTGCATGTAGACTGTCTGAGATTCAATTATTAAGAACTTTAGGGCTGGAAAAATTCCTACTTGGAAACTTGAAGAGATGCCATTCCAGTTGGTGCCAACGATGCTGAATTAGGTAGAGCCATATGTTTGTTCTCCTGCTTCTACAAAGGATGTGGAGTTCACACTTACAATTCTGACAGGTAGAAATGTAATAAATATAACACTGAAATTAAAATAAAATTATATTGTCCGAGGCTGTATCTATACTAAACCCTAGTTCGTATTACAATGTATTACTCCTGTGATGGCGAACCTATGGCACGCGTGCCACAGGTGGCAGGCGGAGCTGTATCAGTGAGCACGGGAGCGTTGCCCCAGCTCAGCTGCAGTGTGCATGCGCGCGCTGGCCAGCTGATTTTCAGGCCTTCTGGGCTCACTGGAGGAGGGCCTCTGGGGGGGTTGGGAAAGGCCGTTTTCGCCCTCCCCAGGCTCCTAGAAAGCCTCTGGAGCTTGGGGAGGACGAAAAACAGGCCTTCTAGTACCACCGGAAGCCAGCAAACGGATGGCCTCCGGGGGGATGTGGAATGCCATTTTCGCCCTCCCCAGGTTCCTAGAAAGCCTGTGGAGCCTGGGAAGGGCAAAAAACGGGCCTACCAGGCCCACCAGGCTACCATGTGCCAAAAGCAGGGGAAGCGTGGAGGAGGGGGTCACATGTGCATGCACGAGGCGCATTGAATTATGGATGTGGGCATGCACACGCATGACCTCCCACGCTCCTCCACCCTGCTTTTGACAAACGACAGCAAAAAGGTTACCCATAACTATTACTCCATCCCCACAAGTTATGAACTCTGTCTCTAAGCATATTTCAAAGCAACTTTTATTGGTGGGATTATGATGTCATCCCATTTCTGCAAACTGGGTAGATTTGTCGAAGCTGTACCAGATCCTAATTTGTCTTGAACCTAATGGTTCCCAGAAATACAGGCAGTCCTTGGCTTGCATCCATTTGTTTAGTGACAGTTTGAAGTTACAACAGCACTGAAAAAAGTGACATGATCATTTTTCACACATATGCAGCATCCCCATGGTTATGTGAACAAAATTTGGGTGCTTGGCAACTGGTTCATATTTATCATGGATGCAGTATCCCGGAGCCATGTGATCACTTTTTGTGACCTGTTGACAAAACCAATGGGGAAGCCACATTCATTTAACAATTCTGTAACTTAACTGCAATGATTCACCTAACAACTATGGCAAGAAAGGAAGTAAAATGGAGTAAAAGTCACTTAACAAATGTCTTGCTTAATGACATAAATTTGGGGCTCAATAGTGGTTGCAAGTCGAGGATTACCTGTAATTGGGTCAAATTGTTTGATCAACCAAGTACCCTTGATCAAGGCTTGGCTCGTTTTATGCATATACAGGTTATATCAGAGATTGTCCAGGATAAACCTGTTTATACACTGTTTATTGCCAGTGCTACTCTTGATCTCTTGCTTGTGAAGTTAGAAGCGTATTGAGTGGAGAATGTATGTGTAATACTTTCCAGAGAGCTCTAATGTCAGGTGAATTCTTGCAAATTTCTGATGTTGGATAAAAAGGGGTTCCTTTATTTGCTTTTGCAAATAGCTAAATGTTTGGCATGAATCTGAAATCCATTAAAACAGTAAGGCTTAAATTATGTGCAACTAAGACCTTGTTTATAAGGACACCTAGTCAACCAATGACAAGGAATAATGATTTGAAGATGAGTTGGGGGAAATATATATGATCATAATTCTGTGATAGATAAATGAGAATTGTATTTAATCTTTTATTTAGCATACTTCTAAAAATGTGGGAATGAGGGAAAGTTGGTGAAATGTTGTTACATTTGTTGTAGAATTAGTTAGCTTCAGCTTGCTGTCAACTTTGTTGCTAAGAAATGTGTCAAATAGCTTCAAGCATCCAGTTATAAACTACACACATATGCAGTATGTTTTATTGTACTAAAGCCTTCTAACTTGTGAGCTGTTCAAAGCTTTAGTATGACTTAAATATTTTGAAAGACTTTCTAAATGCTAGTTTCATTACTTTAAAATATAACTAGAAATATAATAAAAATCAAAGTTCAGCTTATTTTTAATACATTTTATTTTTCCACTAAACCAGGAGTTCTAGTTCTTGGATTAATGGAATGGATTGATACTAATCAAGAATATATGCAATATTAAATCTTGAAAATTATACTAAGTGAATTCAAAGTTGGCTATAGTCACTGGAGCTAAAATGCAGGGATCCATGATAATTGTTGTGATTAAACACCCAGAAATTTGTATATTACTTTATACAGGTGTTGATCAAGGCCGTAAAAGCCATGCTAAGTTAACTTAATAAACCACCTCCCCGAACCTATTGCTTAGAGCAGGGCTGTCAAACTCCCGGCCCGCAAGCCAGATGCGTCACACATTGGCCACGGCTACGCCCAGTTTAGTGAAGGGGGGGGGAAAGTCCCGATACATCACGTGACACTGCTATGATGACGTGAGTTTGACATCCCTGGCTTAGAGCATCAAAACACCATATTTCTTAAGACCCATATTGCTAGTTTTCTACTTTTCTGTGTTTATACTAAAATTTTAAAAAGGGATTTTGAAGTGGCTTCACCAAGCTATTAAAAGATGCAGCTGCTGATACGTTCCAAATATTTTTCTCAGAAAGACAAGCTTCTCTCTAAATGACTTTCACATTGCAGTGATTATTTAATATAGTATATTTATGAGCAGATTTTTTACAAATTTTAGTAACTTTAGTAATCATGCAAAAATTATGATTGCTGTTGATAGATCATAATTCTTATGCTACTAAAATGTTAAAATATTAACATTCTTCATTTGAAGAATGAAACTTAGTGTAATGGTTAAGGTGTTGGATTAAAACTGGAGAGATTAACTTTATGTCTGCTCTTAGTTTTGGAAAGGTTTGGATCATCTTTCTGAGACCACTCTACTAAAGAGATTGTTGTTGTGAGGATTAAATAAAGTTGTTCCTATGTAAACTGTTTTGGAAAATAGGCAAGATGTAAGTCTAACAAATAAGTAGGAAACTTTAAAAACTGAGCTTTTTTCAACAGTGAAGTAAATAGTAGGTTTCAAATTCTCTAGAGCTAAGTAGGTTGTAATTTTTTCATTACTGCATCCTCCCTCACCTCCCAAAAAACATGTACCCATATATGCTTTGGTGCAATTTGTTTAACCCTTAACCACAGACGTACTATTTTGGCTACGTTATGACAGACGTGAGGTCATAATGATCCCTCATACAATTTTCTTAATCTATGAAAATAATAGGTGGGATATGTTGTTAAATGCACTTTGCATAGTTACAATCAAATTAACAAATGTTATAAATTCTATTTGCACCTGGAACGGTCCATTTCTCAAAATAGGAGTGTTCTGAATAGTTTGGAAAACTGTTGCGGTCACTATGACCTCAAGTCTGTGGTTAAGGGTTAAAGTAGAGTTAAGGAGATCAGACAAGTTAATAATAAATATAATTGAGACATACTTTATTTAAAAGTGTGTTTCTTTCATCATTGTAAAGCTGTCAGAATATATTAATAAAACTCTAATTTGCATAACTTTAGAAATACCAATTTAAAGTATTAAGTTAATTTACCATTCAGTCTTTTGTTGTATTTCTCAAACCCAGTTTTCTGACTTTATGTTTTCACAGAATCAAGTAGGTTGCCACCACATGAATATGTTTCCCAGGGAAACAGAAACTGTTGGTGGAATAATTTCCCCCCTCCTATTATTATTGTTTTGTATGTTCTGCAAATATACTTTAATAGGTTGAGAAACCCTCTGAAGCTGTGGGAGGAGAAAAGATAGTCAGAAATGCATTTTTAAAATATGCATAGCTCTCATCTTTTTTGTGATGCTACCTCCATACATGCATATATCTTGATAAAGGAATCTAAACGTATATAAAATGTAGTTTTGCTTCCTTTTATCAAATTGGATTCAATCTACTTGGTTATGGGCAATGAATCAATTCATTGAATCATTCAATAAAATGAAATAGTGACACTCAGAACAGAAATAAACAGCACAGAAAAAAACCCCATAATTACATGTAGAAACATTATATCCTTTAAAAATTCCAGGGTAAATGAATTCTTCCTTTCAAAGTAAGGAGAAGAATCTCTAGATGCTGGTGAACTACTGTATAATTCCTAATAGCTCAGGCTAGGATGTACAATAATAAGTACTGGGAATTACAATCCATCTGTAGAAAGCCACAGGTTCTTCTTTCTTGCTTCAAGGAATTAATTCCAATATATGAAAAATCTTTGTTTTCTAATTTAAAAAAGCAGCACTGAGAGAGAAATTAAGAAGTCTTTTTGTTGTTCTAATATTTGCATTTGAAGTGGTATTAAGCAGAATCTTCTTACAAGGTCAGAGTACAACCAACAAGATATGTAATTAATATTCTTACAAGTCTACTTGGAATAGTCATTTTAATTACATCTGATTGCCATTATATCAGTAGCAAATGTCAACTGAGACATTTCCACTTGAAGGGATATACGTAGATCTCTCTTCATAAGCCACTTCTGAAATAAATACCTTTTTCAAAAAAAATAATAATGGATCTTTGTAGAGGGACTGTTAAAACTTGTAATATAGAACATAGAATGTATACTAATATTTACCAATCATGCTCAAATTTATTAGTGTTAATGGAAGATAAGCCCTATTTCATACAAACTGTACAAAATCACAGGTAAATCAATTTAAAGAAGATCACAGGCTTTATTATAAAAGCTATGTGAAATAATTATTATAATTATTTCCCCTCCTTTTTGGTCAAAGATAAAAAAGTAGTTCTCGTGTAATTTTCAGGCCAGAATAAAAAAACATTGGAACAAAAATAAACCAGAACCACAATGCACTACTGAGTTTCATTATAAGTGATTGTAGTAAATACAGTGTAGATGATTCTGCTTAATGCAGAATACATGTTAAGAAAATCAGGATACATTTGATAAATATAATTGTCAATAAACCAGTCCAAAGAGAAATTCACACCTCAGGTTCTTTGAGCCACCTCAATTTAACTCCATTTTTCTTCCCAAAGTAGGAAGAAAATGACCATGATATGTCAATCTAACTCTGCACCCTTACATTTCCTGCACAACTTTTTTTTCAACTTCTGACTGCTTTGTGGGAAGTAGTTCATTTTTCCTTGCAAGAAGAAATGCCATGTTAAATATTTTCCTTTATTTTGTGATTGTTGAAAATTCCATGTGGCAAAGAATGGCAACTCTGAGATAATTTCCACATCTAATTTGGGCCAAATTTTGAAACCAGTTGCAATGATATAATATAAATTGAACTGGAAGTTGTGGTATAGCACAGTAATGTTCAAGAATTCAGTCACTCCATTCCTCCTTATTTAGGGGAATGAAAATTTACAGTCATATTTGAGCTATTACATAGTCTCTCTTGAGGCTTTTGTGCATTTGGGTGTGGCACCCATGGAACTAGATGTATCAATGCATTTGTTCTAATGGTATTTAATATTTTTGAAGTATTCTAAAGCAATTCTCAATTTATCATTATAAATTGCACTTGGTTTATATGGTGTATCCTTGGAGTAGCAGAGTCACTCAGCAATACTTTAGAATTGGCCACAATTAAAAATTCCTAAAGATCAGCTGATACCATGAGTATAATTTGTTGCCCTCCAGAATATAGATAAATTGAGATGTTTTGAACTGAAAGAACAAAATGTACTTAAGTCAAAAGGATACATTTTGTTTCAAAAAGCAGATACATTTTCCCTGGCTTTTTCCTTAGCCAATATATTACATGAAGGGGGGGGGGGGAACTTGTGCTGAAATAGGAGAGCAAGTAATATTTATATTACCATCCCAATAATTTTTTCTTTAGTCAGAAAATTATTTACTTTTAATGCCTGGAACAATATACTGCCTTTTTGCTCCTATTGTGCCTCTCAGTTCATCTGTGATTGGCTGTAGTAATTTTACTTTTATAAAAGCTTTCCTCAACCTAAATATTGGGATTTAATTTTGACTCGTCTTTTTGGCAGAAAGAGTAACTCTATTTAATTTTAGTAGCTCTATGTAGCAGAAGTCTTGTGGACTTCTGAAAGACCTTTTAATTAATTGGTTACTTGGGACAACTTGTTAAAATTCAATCTGATCCTCAGAATTAACAAAAATATAAATAGGTACAATACACAAAAAGCAACGTATTTCATTAGAAGAAATTCTAATCACTGAAATATTTATACATAATGAAAAGGTTTTAATTTTAAATTGGGCTTCTAAAAAGCCTGGAAAATACCTAGTCTGAATCTGAGCAGATTCTGGCAGGAATTTCTGGCAGGAAAAAACTATACATTCTTTCTCTCTACATTTTCTGCAGTCTTGCTAGTACAACACTGCTGCTGCATTAAGCAGCAGAGAATATGTTAGGATGGAGGCATTTCTCTTTTTGCTGCTTATAAAGATTAAAGTTAGGGTTTTCCCCACATTTGCAGAAAAAAATAAAATCCCAGACTCTCTAAACATCTTGACTTTGAGCAACCTGCTCTACTGTTGTTTGAAAGAGCAAGAAATGAGAAAAACGGGGAGCCATCAAAATACATATAGTATTTTTAGAATGAGGAATATTCTTCTCCATTTTTGGATCTTAAAACTCTGAATTATATTGCACTGAGGGAAAATGTATAATTGGTCCAATATCATCTGCAAAATATTGTGCTTAAGTTTGGATTTTAGCTTTGTTATTAACAATTTCTGGTAGCCCTAATATTTTTATAATATTCTTCAAATTTCTGTGTAAGGGCTGCAGCGCATCTATTTTTGGAAAAAAAAGAAGTTTCTGGAGCAGTTGATTATCACTGCATATGGAAGATAGTCAAGCATGGGAACTTTTTAAATGGTCTGGCTTCAATCATACAGTATTTGAATAATCAGTTTGAAAAATGTGAAAAAAATATTTTTATGTAAATTTGCAGAAGATAAAACAGACCTTGAGAACAGTGTGATGCAGAAGAAAATTAAAATCCCCAAGCTCTCTCTCAATCACCTAGAAGAAACGGGGGAAATTACAGATTATGGGGATGAAGATATGGAACTTAGACACTGTAAGGTATTGAAGCCTGTTTGTTGGTTTGTTCTTTCTTTTTTTCTAATTTTGGATGTGCTTTATTCTACTGCAAATCCATTTCAGAATGTCAGGGATTCTTTCGTTCTTTAGCATACAGAAATGCAGATTGCAATTTTTATGCACCTTTAATGAAAATTAAATCCCATTAAATACATTGATTTATAAATACATTGAATACATTTAAATACATTGATTTATAAAAATACATTGAAATATTGGATTAGAATTGGAATGTTGTGAATACTGTACAACCAAGAGTCCCGAATGTTTCAGCCTATATCTTTCTCCTTTATATTCTTATGACATTATTTTCATTTTGTTTGATATGAACAAATATTGGGTTAGCAAAATTGAGTTATTTGGAATTCTTTTTAAAACTGGTGTGATTATTTTTTTTAAATGATGACTTTTTATAGTAGCTTCTGCAAAAAGATTTCTTGTAATGATATTATTTCATTTTCAGGAATAAATATTTTTATAGTGGACAAGCTAAAATATAACTAGGACAGTCTTTTTTTACACTTACAATTCATATACAACAATTTTAAGAACCATATGTCTTTATTTTTATTTGAAATTCTTTGAGTTTGGAAAGGTAATAAAATGAATAAAGCAGTAGCTCTGTTATATCAGAGAATGCTCTAGTTCTCTATGAACATAAAGTGTGTCAAATATTCAGGCACTCCTGCAGGACACAATGTTTGTATGGAATTGGAGTGTCAAGTTAAATTCTCTACAACTGGTTGGGATAACAAGCTACCTCATACTGTTAAAGAAGTGCATTATAAATGGTGTGTATGTGTTCTTGTGTGTATGAAAAACATATAGTCGATTAAATAGTAGTTTGTACAGAGTGATATTAATCTTACCATCTGGGAACTTTCTTTAAAGTAGATTTAGTAGCAAAATTCACTGAGTTTGAAGAAAACATCACTGCAAAATACCTTCCAGTTTTCTTATTAGAATACATTTAAACTTTTCTGTTTATAGCAAGGGTTTTCAGACATTGCAGTGCTGTGACTCTCTAAAATGATAAATAAATGCATGTGACCCCTATATGAATAAAAATAAAGATTTCATTAAGTTTAGGGCAGGAAATACATGTACTTACATGTACTTAGTTTCAATAATGAAATGTTAATGTGTATATCAAAGTAGTTATCATACTTTTCAATATTTCAGCTGCCTGGTGCAGACAAAGCCCAGAATGAGTTTGAGAGTGTTGCTGTTTGAGCTCCTTGAAGCTGTTTGTGATCCCTCTAGGGAATCCGAACCCATAGTTTGAGAAAACCTACTCAATAGATAACTTTTTGCACCCATCTTGTTTAAAAATATATAGGTATAGCATTCATACTTTTTGTCTAATGTGAGGATGAGAATGCTCAATGAATACCACAAGGAAACCCATATGAAGCACCATACAAATAAAAAGTATGACAACCAGTATAAAATGTGTATAACATATGATTTTTCCCCCAGGTTTTGCTTATGTGATAAAATTGTGGAGAGCAGTTTTGGTTCATCAGTTACATATTACACATCAAAGCTCTCCCAGTTTAGCCTGCTATTGGGCACTGTGCAATATTCAGCCATATTTCTATTGAGGTAAGTGGGGTTTCTGAAGAAAGAAGCATTAGCTGTTTAAGCAATATTAGTACTTGCTGCTCCTGGAATATGTATGCCCCTTTTAATTCCATTGAGATTGGATGGGAAATAAATACTTGCACTTCTATAGTACTTACATGGAGAATAATGGCTGCTTGTATTTTCATTGAATTATAGCTTAATGCCAACATTAAAGAGAAACAGCATATGTAATGTTAGCAATACAAAATAGCATTAGTTGGGAATATTTGGTTTATATTTAATTATTTAAATGTTTCTATTTTTAAGGGGAAAAAAACCCCTGCAATATTCTTGAAAAAGCTACTTGG
Source organism: Sibynophis collaris (assembly GCA_036250565.1). Classification (NCBI taxonomy): domain Eukaryota; kingdom Metazoa; phylum Chordata; class Lepidosauria; order Squamata; family Sibynophiidae; genus Sibynophis; species Sibynophis collaris. Next base: position 100,160 of record JANHFK010002336.1, on the reverse strand, counting down.
TTACCATCACTATATCCAGTCATTTTAAATTTCTGATTAAACATTACATTGACATATTAAACTGTTAATAAATATATATATATTGTTAGGTTTAAACACAGAGTATCCTTGGTTGCAAAGATTATATGCAAACAGAGACGAGTGTAAGGAGTAGCAGTGAACATGTACCGGTCACTCAAATAGAGAAAACAAACAGGTATAAAAATAGGGTTTATATATACAGTAGTTCACACAGTCCAATGTCAAGTCCAAACAACAGTCCAAAAGTCATACACAGTAAGTCAGGTAGTTTTCTGCTAA
>JANHFK010002336.1:87087-99760 GCA_036250565.1 Sibynophis collaris | reverse complement strand
TAGTTTTCTGCTAAGTAAACAGTAACAGTAGCAAAACTAACCAGTATCTAACTCAGTAGTATTCTCAGTAACAGTATCCTGAGATGAACGGCAGCAGTAGTAATCAATCAGCAAAGTTCAGCAATCAGCAGCAGAAGCAAAAAAATTATGAAAAGCTGGAATCTGTAAAAATAACAAAGTATATATAAAGAACAAGAGTCTAAAAGATTCTAAAGGAAAGGTAGGAGCATTAGATAAGTGTAAGGAAAAATAAAAGGTTAATAATACGTGGAAGACTATATCAAACTCCAGAGAAGTCAAGGTACTCATTAAGTCTAGTTTATGTCATTGGTCATCAGCCAACGAATCTTGAGCACTGCTGCTCAGAAACTGCCAACATTGTATGTTGTGACATGGTGAGCGCTCCTCGGAGTCCCAGGCCAACCAGCAGTAGCTCATGTTTTCTGTAGCTACAGTATACTGGCATCTGCAGTTCAATCTAATGAAAGATTAAGCGGTAATTCATTTCCTTTTTGCTGAATATGGATGCTTCACATTCAAATTTTCTTTTAAATGCTAGTAATAATATCCAAAAGAAGGATTTTCACTTTGCTAATCAGAATATCTAATAACAGCCATGCCATTTCATTTTTTCATGGTATGGAGATAAAGACACTTCTTAATGACATTTCAAACACAAACTAATGAGAATAACACTAGATGAGAACAACCTTTGTGAATATATTTTTGGACTTATTCGTGATCAGCTATGTAAAGAAGAGATTTTCTTTTTTTTTAATACTCATCTACATTTTGATATGATGGGATAAAAACGAAATTATAATCCAAATTTTGCTACTGGATTTGTCTAAAAAGTGGAATTTCTCTTTTATTAAGTGGTTTGTCAAGAGCAGGGATTTCTCATTGCTGAAATTATCAGGCACTGAAGTAGAAAGTCAGCATAGGCAGAACTGAACCAGAAACCTCAGCTATCCTGCAGTTCATTCATTGGGTAAGCTTAAGAAGTTGGTGCATGTTAATATGACCTGTTTTTAAAACAAATATCCTTTCTTCAGTTATGACCCAAAAAACATCCAAATTATTAACTTTGTTGTATCTTATTTATAACTGATTCCTCACTTGTACAGTTATAATAAATTTGCCATATTTTTATTGCATTACTGTTCTTATTTTATGCACATTTTTTCATTTCATCACCATCTCTTTGTCTAGATTCAAGCTATATACAAAACTTTTCAGTTTTTGAGGGGAGGGAGAAGACTATTTCCATCTCCAAGTTAGCACCTTTCCACTGAAGCTAGAAAACCTTGTTTTGTTTTGCACACTTTAGCTTTTCAAGATAGTTTTGTATAGTCTGAAGTGATGGAAAATGGTCCTCCAATAATCCCCAATCTAATGGCAGATTAATATTTTAAATACAATCTTCTATCAATGTAATACAAAAAAATAAATAAAACAAAACTCAATTGACAGTCTTTAGCAGAATATCACATATGGAACAATATCCATTAATGTAACAGCATAAACATGACCGAGTTCAGATTATTTATATTATTTGATTTACAACTAAGATTGAGTCCAAATTTTCTGTTTTTAAGCAAGACAGTTGTTTTGCCCCATTTTATGACTCTTCTTGCCACAGTTGTTAAGTAAATCACTACAGTTGTTAAATTATTAACAGATTTAAGTGAATCTGGCTTTCCAATTGATTTTGCTTATCAAAAAGTCACAAAAGGTGATCACATGACCCCAGGACACTGCAACCGTCATGAATATGAGTCAGTGACCAAGAATCTAAATTTTGATCATGTGTCCATGGAGACCCTGCAACTGTCATAAGTGTGAAAAACAGTCATGAGTCATTTTTTTTCAGTGCCATTGTAACTTTGGTCACTAAACAAATAGTTGTAAATTGAGGACTACATGTAGTGTGCTAGCTAAATACCTTTTTCTCCTACAAAATGTGTAAAAATGTTATTACCATTGGAAAGAAGCTTAAGTTTTTAAATTGTGACTTGTGACTTTATGTAGGTTCACAAACATCTAAAGGATTTTAATATGGGAGAAGATACGTATCAAAATATGTATCAAAATTTACACTATAGCATAATGTTGAATAATGTTAAACCCAAAATTATTATATTTTACTGAAAGCTTAGCTTGATCTTCATGCGTTTAAAATTAAAGAACATCCTATAATTTAATGATAAAAGCTGGGCTGTTAAAACTGATTTCTGAAAAATTACCAACAACACAATATTTATGACTAACAGGAAAAAGGGAAGAATTGTCTTTTAGTGATTTATCAAAGTACTGAAGAGTTATATCAAGGCAAGAAGAAATTATTCCCAAAGAGAAGGATTACTTTTAAAGAAGTCTGCATTGTGATCTGTTAAAGAGTGTTGGCAGAGAATGTCATTACGTAATGGAAAACAAGTTACTGCTTTTATTTCAGTCAGATTGTGATTGTTTTCAGAGTTAGGCTTTTTAATTGCTCAAAGAATGAGTGATTCTTTGATATTTTTTTAAAGCAGATAATAATTGCATTTTTGAGCAGATACTTTGACATCAGTAGAATGTAATCTTTTAAAATTTTCTGAAATAATCAGTTTTGCTTGAAAGAATGGACAAAAATGTTAATTATGCTTTTTTTTTTTTACATTTCACAATGAATATGTTGACAAATTCTTTCCCTTTGTATATATTAGTTCTTTCACTTACTATTTAGCATCGTTTTATCATGGATATCTTTTCTTTTTAGAACAAAATATACTGTAAAACTAGACTGACTCTATTCCAGACAAAGTTTTGCATTGAATATTGCAAATTCCTTCAACTTGCCCATCTTCAACATATTCAGCGTGAATATTGCAGGTATATTAACATGCTTGGAACTCAGGCTTTTATTAGTATAGTATTGCATGAATTCCCCAATGCATCTCATAATTACGTTTTTAAGTTTTTAAGTTACGTAATTAAGTTTTTCCTAAGCAATTCTTAGGGGAAAAAAAGAAAAGAAAGAAAGCTTAGCAAAACTAAAGCATTATGGGTTCCTTACAGCCTTCCCTGTCAGATGTTCCCTCCACCTACTGTTCTAAAACAAACTCAGTTTGATAAGGTTAATACATTCAGTTCTCCAGACTGATGGTATATTTAGATATATGTGTAACATAAAGATACACAATATAATAAGACATTATTGAATAATGAAATACCACTATATTGACATAAGCTTTGTTCATTTATCCACATATCCATTTCCTTAAAACTAAAATAAACTTAACGCTAATGATTTAACATGAGTTATCTTTGCTATTCTTTGCATATTCTATCTTCATATATGCTGTTTCCTCTATAATTATGGCCTTGAGGCAAATAACCCTGTTTTCAAATAAAGCATGTAGTCATTATTTTAAAACTTAAGTATTGTAAGTATATACACATTGAATTTCTTATCAATTATGTATAGTGTTTAGCTGGGGCAATCTATATTTACATGGAGCCTCGTATTTTGCTAGTATTGATAGGCAAAGGGCAATAGGTAAATTTGATTTGGAAATATCTTTTAGAGGTTTGGCTGATTATTGCACAGTAATAGATACCATGTTTCTTCCACTAATTTCTTGTATTATGAAATTCTTAATTATTTTGAACTTTGATGCCAGCTTAATTAGGCAAATCAGTATAAAAAATATCTTTAAATAACAAGGTATAAACATTGCTTTTAAATGCATTCTATCAGTATCTTCTCCAGGATTATTAACTCCATTTTGGGATTATTTGTCATCTAAATCTAAAGTTTCCAGATGATGGGATGGTACAACACAGTATTTAATCATTAAAAAATATGTTTAGGTTAATGTTGAACGCACTCTATACAAATGGTACAAACTAAAAAAAAAAAAGTCAAGAGTGCTCAGAGTTCATGTAAACAGGCTGTGCTTTTTTCTTTTAAATGCTCAAAGCTGCCTGTGTGTCATACTAGGTGCTGCACAACCATCTATGTCCTTAAATTTTAATTGATTTACTTGCTGTCAGTTCAGCACCATGTCTGACTGGGTTGGGAATTCACCTTAACTGCACCAACTCCTTAGAGAGACTGAGAGAGTAGTTCACTTATTGTGATGAACGATAGTTTGTATAAGCATTTTGGCCTTCTCAGATATAACCTGTGGTTACAGTAATGAATACTTCTAAGTCTCTCTTGAAGTTTAGTGTGATGTCTGAATTGTTTCTATCTTCTCAAAATCCACCCCCCCCCCCAAAGTTGGCTTTGGATAATCCAAATTTTTTAAAATAATACTTGGGAATGGTAAATGTATCAGTGCATTCCCACTATGGCTGATTTCCTCTCAGATGCATTTAATTCTGCATCATACACTTTAAAAAAAAGTCTTAGATGGTTATTTATTATGTAACCTTTTCTGGTTATTAAACTGTGTTGGTCCAATGTTCATTAAATGTTCTTCCCTTGAGGATTGTAGTGTGCTCCTAATTTCATTAACTGTTGAACTCTATAGATTGCTATATTACACAGTATATTAATAATGTGTTTTGTTGTAACATACAGAGACAAGATGGAAAGAAACAGAATGAAGGTACGCATAAAAGCATTGAAGCAGTTGTTGCGCGCCTTGAAAAACAAAACGGAATGAGTCTCAGTAGTAATTCCAGTCCTGAGGCAACATTTATGGAAACTTCAGACAGAATGAACAATATGGACGATGCTGTAGTTCCTCGAGTTCTTTATGAAGAGTTGCTGAGAAGCTATCAGCAACAGCAGGAAGAAATGAGGCACATTCAACAGGAACTTGAGAGAACAAGAAGGCAGCTTGTTCAACAAGCAAAAAAGTTAAAGGAGTACGGGACATTAGTGTCAGAAATGAAGGAGCTGAGAGATTTGAACAGACGGTTACAGGATGTCCTGCTTCTCAGATTAGGCAGTGGTAAGTACTTGCATATGTGGGACATGTTTAAGAATTGTTTTAACTCAGGTTCATTTAAATATTCACAAAGAAATCAAGCTATTGAATCCAATAGGTATTTTAATGTCTGCAGCAAGTTCCTACTTACAGAGAGTGGGTCGGAAAAATGTCCCTTTTTCATTATATGCCCTTAAAAGCTGCTCTAAAGATTGTAAGGAGGCATATATTTTATGAAATTAACTTTGAAATGCATAGTTTGATTGTTTTTACAAATTCAGTCACTCTTTACAATATAGTTACAATTGTGAATCTTCATATTTCATAATCAATAGAAGAGTTATTTATTTTCAATATAGCCACCCAGAGTTACCCTGTGGTACGATGGCCAAATACATTTGATAAATAAATAATAAATAAATATATTTAGAATTAATGATAGAGTATAATACGTTACTAATGTGAATGACTCACAAGGAAGATAAAGTCATTTGTATATATTTTTTTACAATGTGGATTTAGTGTTTTGTTGCATTATTATGTGAATAATGAAACAGTTTTGAGTGTTCTGTGTTGTACTTGTGCTTTTAATCGTAACAAGTGCTTTTGAATAGAAAGCAAAAATAGGAAAGCAAAGTTCCATCACAATAATCCTGATGGCAAATTTAATTGGTTGTTTGGTACGGTGTGGGTAGTCACTGTTCATGAAGACTATTTCCTCTTACTTATCCTTACCTTACTTCCTTCTTTACTTTTCTGACTTAGAAAAACTCAGTTCTTAAAGATAGGGAGGAAAAAAGGGAAGAGGAAGCAGATTTGTATATACTCCTTCTTTACTTTATTTAGACTGCAAAGTGCTATGGAAGTAGAAATGCCTCTTTGCTACTGACATATTTGTCTTCCTGAATGATAAACCTTTCACAAGCAAGAGGTGAAATAAAAAAGAAAGATGAGGGATCCTTGATCCAACAAGGGGGGATTACACAGCACACAATAATTAACTTTCTTTTGCTGCTAGATATGAGACACTAGATATGGGACTCTTTCTAGTATTTTTCACACAAGTGCAAGATCCACTTTTTATTTTTGGCTCAGCCAAGTGTTGTGTCAGGGATTGACTGACCAATTTGTCACCTAAGCCTGACATCCTGGCCTGAGTCAGATGCTCAGTTGCCTTTCATGCCTAAGATGGAACTAGAACTCACAGCCTCTTGATTTCTAGCCTGGTGCTTTAACTACTAGGCCAAACACTAATATTTTTTTTAATGGTATCAAATCAGATACTTGTTAAATTTCAGATATATTGTTGTACAGTAAATGTAAATTTAAAAATGAACCATAAGAGTTGCTCTTAGCAAAAGGAACTTTGAGCAGGTTAAACAAACAATAGTTAAATTGTTTGGTTGCTAAATGCTTTTATTCTGGTTTATTGTAGTATTGAATACTCAATAGATTTGTGTTTTTACTATTGCCCCCTCCCCTCATTCCTTCCCTTTCAAAATGATACTCATATATACATATGGATAAGCTCATCTCAGGATAAGTAGATTGTCAAACTTTTAATCAAAATACCTTTAAAATGCACCATCCATAGATAAGCCAATTGTAAACATTAAAACATGAAAATATTGATGGTTGGCTTCTTAGCGGATGGTTTTTACACAAGTATATATGTTATGCACAGATTACTGCTGCTTGTGGATACGAGATAAGAAACTTAAGACATATGTTTACATAGGCATTGCAGTCTTCTTTAGTCAGTCCTTTTGATCTATGTAGGTAGAATGAGTTAGTGCTTCTATAGTCAAACTCAAGAGAAGCCCTGAATGGCATAGTTGTGCCATTGCTGGAAAGGCAAGGGTGGCGGAAGAAAGTTGTGCTAAATTGATACTGAACTGTTAAGAATTTTCAAGTTGTTTCCATGTTTCTGGTTAACTGGACTGAGCATGAGAATTAAAATATTAGGACAGTGTTCATCACTTTTTTGTTATAGATATTTATTCGTTTAAGAAATGTATGACTACCAACTGTGTAATGTTGCATTAGCTGCAGCAACGTAAAGCACAAGTACAAAAGTTGTATTAGAATGAAGTAGAAAGACTGCACCATACTCTTATAATGTTCTCTAACTAATTCCATTGTATCAGATATTATTACAGGAATATAACACAGTAGTGAGTAGATTGTCACAAGAACATGTCTCTTCTGTTCTGTCCCAATACGAAAGAGGCTACTGCAAAATAGGAATATCATCTTGCTACTGCTCCCTCTTGTGGTTTCATATAATACTTTTAAAATTATGGATATTTCCCATATGTACATATATAGGCATGTATGTATACTATGTGTATGAAGGCACCAAAATCCACACTACCACTATCCAATCTCCAGACAAGATGGGAAAGCAAGTCTTAAGGCCCTTCTTAAAGACCAGAAGAGTAGGTAACAATCTAAGTTCCAGGAAAATGATGTGCCAGAGAGCTAAAGAAGCTTCTTGGATGAGAAGCAAAATGTCTTCAAAGAAAAACAAAGTCTAGTTTCCTCTTGAAAAAGCACCTTTGAGTGAGCACCACAGCAGAAACAGCTGTCTTTCTGGATCCCGTTGGTTGACATTCCTTAGTAAATAGGATCTATAACATGCCAGTTCTGTGAGATAAGTAGATATACGGTCCCTCAAATATAGTTCAGATAATTCAAAATAATATAATTATTTTTACATAAATCAACGTTCGTGCTAAAATAGTAACCTAGACTAAATTAACATAAATTGTTTTGGGCATTGAGAAGAATGTTTCATAATCAAAGATGGCATACTTTTAGCATATTGTAGGATAATACAAATCCGGTGGAGCAGGATACTTCTTCACTTTATATATAACTTTATTTTAGTACACAATCTATACATACTTGGAGTTTATTTTCTCTTGACTAACTCGTAGGTAGATCAGGGTGTTTAATGAGAAGTAAACCAGATTTTTTTTTTTCAAAATAATATCTTGGATTTTTATTATTCACTCTTCTGATATTTAATATCTTAATCTATCTCTTACCTTTTCCATTTATTTGAAATATAAATAGTCAGTTTTATCTGTTACAGTCCTTCTCTTTTAAGATATGTATTATAGTTGGTTTAATAGTTTTCTAGTTGTTTGAACATACAGTCAGTATCCTACTTAGGTTTTGTTTTGGAGGGGGGGGAGTAATTATGCCCATTAGAAAATTCCATCTTTTGGTTTTCTTTTTTTAATCTTTTAAAATGATACATGGATTAATCATACACGGGATTCAAAATCATATAATCAAAAGATACAATAATACAGGGAACTTTAATTGAGGAATATCATGAATAAAATTCTCAGAACTGATTAACCAAAGAGAAATGGTACTCTTGTGCAAATTACAATACTTTTGTTCTATTTCTGGAGCCATAATGCAAATTCCAGTCAATTAAAGGGTCAAAAATGAGAGTTGCTTGCTCTCTAAGAGCTGTGTATGTAGACTACATTTTCTTCACAGAATTTATTAGTTAATATATTCTGAGTTTTCAGGGTGATTTGAAGGAGACTATGCGTGGGATAAATCTGTATATACTAAATATGTTCATATGCCTTTCCTCTGAATTGTGCCTAAAGGTAAATATCCCTAAATTACATTGAAATCAATAGAATGTAGTGCCTACTGGAATTCACCATCTTGATTTCCTAAATTTTAACTTATTGTTACTTAACTATGATTTAAATATAGCATTTAAAAGTTACCTTGTTGCATATCTTAAAATTCCCAGTCCGAGCATTTTCAAATGGCAAAGGCTTTTCTTAAGGAAGGCAAGAGAAGAATTACTATTTTTGCTTCCTGATAGGGTCTCTATCACCTAAAATACTAAAACATTTATATATTTTATTTATATATTATAATTAAAAAAACAGCTCTAGGATCATAGGCAGACAAAATGCCTTCCATGTTGGCTTCCTTTTCTTTAAGAAAAGAAAAAAGTTTATTCACGGTTCAAAGCTATCCAGAATTATCACAAGGAGATCTCCTCAGTGTAAGGTATAATCCATGGCTAACCGTTAGGGAATTCTGGGAAGTCAACACATCTTCAACTACCAAGGTTGAGAAACAGTGAATTAGAAAAAGTAACATCAATCCAGTCTGCTTCAGAATCAAATACTAGAAAAGGAGAAAGGGAAAAATGTGTGTGCGTATATGTATGTGTGTGGGCCTTTCTATAGATATTTAATCAGTTACTGTGGGGCAAAGAATGCTGGAGTAGATAGGCATTTCGTCTGACTAAATCAACAGGTTTCTTTTGACATGAAAGAAATCTGGAGATGCTGAACTCTAAGGGAAAATTTATATTTCTTGTCTAATTCCTATGCCAGGAGCCTCACTACTGAAAATAGTAAAACTTTTCACCGAAACAAGGGTTTTCCTTCATCTGCATTTGCTGTGCTAAGAAAACACATTTTGTGTTGACTTTCAGAAAACTTCCGTAACTGCACATTTTCTGTTTTGCTTATCAAAGTGCAAAAACTACAAAGTGAGAAACTTTTAAAAAGTAAGCATGATGCATGGCAAATTAGGCAAGCAACCCTAATTAGCAAAAAGACAGTAAAAGGAATTGCATGTCTAATTTGAACATGCTGTGCTGTAAATGCAACTCTTAGTAGTTTCTGAAATTACTGTGAAGTTCAGCTGCCTAGAAAAGGCTTTGATTATTGAAATGTGAAATATTTTGAGCTTTGGAATAAAATGTATTACAAGATCTTTGGCTAAATGCTTCTATCTGCTAGGACCTCATGTTTTTGCGGTGGTTCTCTGAATTACTGTAGTAGCATTTATTAACTATGTTTAAACAGATTTGTAATTCCATATGTACAAATAACCAACATATCAACAAACAGCACAAAATTTCATTAAAGATGCATTTATGTTTAAACTTTTAATTTTCCACTTACATCAATTTTATTTGACTTTTTGGCTTATATTTTTCATTATGACAAGATATATACGTAGTTAAAGGTGATATATTCATGCTTTAATAAATCTTATCTGGCTTTAGGATGGATATCTTTTTTCAGGTTTTGCAGTTACGTACTATCCCAACCTAGCAAAAACCAGAGTGAACCCTGTGAACAAATGTGAATAAGGAAGCAAGTTATTTTTGAATTGGCCTATGCCAGTCAAATCATCAGTTTAGAGAAAAGATTTGAATCTATGCAAAAAAGCCCATAAAAATTTCTAAATAAATTGCAGACCTCCGCAACTGAGTCAACAATTCAAAAAGTTGATTCAGTTTGGAAATTCAGTTGCCAATGTGTTCAATCTTCAGTTTGAATATTTGTTATATAAGATTTTATGTGTTTATCTTATTCTACTGCACCAAAAGGAGTCAGAAGTCAATTCTCTTTTTTCTTTTTCCCCTCCACCTACATTTTTTCTCTTCCCCTTTCCCGCCTTATTTTACCATTATTTTCACTTTTCTTTGTATTTCTATATTTTATATTTTCATAAATTAATAACATTTTGAAACTGGAGAATAAAAGGGTAATATTTTACTGTCATACTGACTTTGGATTTTAGGTTAGATTAGCATTAATCGGTATGAAGTTCTGTATGTGAAATGGACTACATAATTACATAATGCATCCTACTTTAAATTAAAGCCCGATGATTTGTTCCTCTGTTTTAAATGATATAGGTCCTGCTTTAGAACTTGAAAAGGTTACACCTGAATCCATTGAACCTGAGCCTGATGTACAGACAGCTTTCAGTGAGGAAGCAAATACGTCAACGTACTACCCAGCTGCTATTCCTGTAATGGACAAATATATTCTAGAGAATGGAAAGGTATTAATATTATATCCATTGCAAATATTTATATTCTCCCTTTAACAACAACAAAGTGAGAAATACTCACCAGCAAAATAAATATATGAATATATAAATATATACTATTTAAAAAGAGAGAAAGGCATTTCTAAGATTCCTCTAAGCAGAAATAAAAATTCAGCTGAGCAGTCGTTTGAGGCTATTGTGGTTAGTCATCTTTCCTCTGTCTTCAGGAATCTTTTGCACTTGGGCATTTGATGGTGGGGATGGATAAGGAAAAGGCAGAAATATTCAACTGAGAATGCTCCGTTGGTGGTGGTTGCCTGCCTGCCTGCCTTTCAATAATCATCAAGAAAATTAAAATGAATCTCATAACATACTCCAAAGCAGTGTACATATCAGTTCATGACAGAAATGTCAAGTGAATGGGGACTTTCCCCGAGGTTTTTGCATTTGTTTACCAAAAAACACAAGGTTATGCTTTTGATTATATGCTGTGGTTGTGAAAAAACTTCCACATTCTTCTCTAAGCAGGACATAAAGGGAAGAAACATTATGTTCATCCCAGGAGAACCTTTATGGTGATAAAAACCATTTACAATTTGCGTTCTCTATGGGTTTTCATTTCATGTCATTTCATGATTTTTCACATAGTTTAGTTTAGACGATCAAATTGTTTTTAATATTTCATACTTTTTCAGTCATTGGATACTATAGATAAACGAGTTTTGTATTAAACATTGTTCCTGCTACTTATGAAGGACGGAACAAACTTTCCAGGTAACCACCATCTGTTATTTCAATTTCTACTCCAGGTTCATCTTGGAAGTGGCATCTGGGTAGATGAGGAGAAATGGCACCAGCTGCAAGTAACGCAAGGAGATTCAAAGTATACAAAAAACTTAGCAGTTATGATTTGGGGAACCGATGTTCTTAAAAATAGAAGTGTTACAGGGGTGGCCACTAAGAAAAAGAAAGATGCTGTTCCTAAGCCGCCTCTGTCACCTCACAAGTTAAGCATTGTCAGAGGTAGGTTATTTTGTGAGTGTTCTTCAAACTACATGAAGCAACGACTAAAAGAATCTTGTTTTATAATACAGCCGCTGAAGTGACTAACAGCTTACACAATCCTATGTATATATCTTAGGAAGGAAGCTACAAGTAGTCCATGAGTTACGACTTCAGTTGGGACTAGAATTTCCATTGCTAAGTGATGCAGTTGTAAACCACAACATCATGTGAACACAGGGCTTAGCTATGGCAATCCTGGCAGTCACAGTTGCCTTTGATAACCAAATCCAACCCTTCATTAGGCAAGAAACCTCCAGATCCAAACCATTTCTGGCTTCGTCCCTCCCAGTTCCAAACCTAGAAGCAACTCCTCCACAGTGATCAAGATATACCTCAACTATCATTAATCACTTAAAATGCCAACAGCAGCCTGTTGTCTGTATCCTAACATTCTCTCACCAAGACCATGTATGTATTCCTTATGACCTCCACCGCTAGTGCTATTGACATTTTGTTCAAGATACCTTTGACCTTAGGGTATTGCTAAGGAATTCCTAGAAGTTTAGGGCGGTATATAAATTTAATTAAATAAATAAATAAATTCAGATAAATCAGCCATCAATAGAGATAAACCACATTTACACACTGTTAAAAAGAGATAATTAAAAAATCTAAGAAGGAACCAAAAAGACCAAAACATATCCTTCCCAGCAGTCTACACCCAGATAAGCAGAAATTAATACCAGGTAACCAAGCATAAAACAGTACCATAATCAGCTGTCTACCATGGGAGAAAACCCATGGTAACCCATAACCTCCCCATACACACACTGGCAGGGTAAGCTACTGTATATAAACAAGGAGCAAACCTTATACTCATTAGCACTGATGTTATTATCTAGTCAGAT
>JANHFK010002336.1:41701-52837 GCA_036250565.1 Sibynophis collaris | reverse complement strand
TGGTGGCACAATGGTTAGAACGCAGTATTGCATGCTAACTCTGCCCACTGCCAGCAGTTCGATCCTGATCAGCTCAAGGTTGACTCAGCCTTCCATCCTTCCGAGGTGGTTAAAATGAGGACCCAGATTGTTGGGGGCAAGAGGCTTAGAGAGGGGCTGTAAAGCACTATGAAGCGGTATATAAGTCTAAGTGCTGTTGCTACTGTTGAGCATTGTAAGTGTTACAGGTAAAAGACACACTTCTGTCCCCGTTCTTGCTTTTTCCTCAAAAACCAGCTTTCCCCAACTGGTGCATCCAACCTGTGTTGTGATTGCAACACTCAAAACTTCCAGCCAGCATATCGGCTACGAAGATCCTCGGTGAACAGTCTGCGGGAGAAGGGTTACTCTACATATTTCTCGTACTTCCGTTTAATTACAGCTTGATCTGTAGAGGAAGAACGAAAAGAATGCCTCCAGACTCTTATCTCAGTTTTGCTTTAAAACCGAACTAAAGCTGCCTGGGCTATTATCCAGTTTGACTTTCAGGAACCCGATCATAATCTCCAAAGGATTAAATTCTGTGAGTAATTATGGCTCGTTTCAGGAAACATCAGCGTCCAGGGTGCTCTAGAAAGTAACAAATTGCATGGTTTGATTCAATCAGAAATGGATGCATTTCTGCATGTGTGAATTATGCCCTTGTAGGACAACTTACTGGCTGTTTTGGGGTTGTTGTTTTTTTGATATGGCATTTGAGCCCCGAGGGCATTTAATAATTTATTGTGCGTTAAAAAGAGATCAGAAAAAATATGGTGGGCAAAAGATGATGTGGTTGATTAGTTAAGAAAAGAACTGAAACGGAAAAAAATAAAAAAATTAAAAGCAGAGAGAAGAAGCACTTGGCTAAAAGAGAATTAAGGATATTGTACTTAAAAAGTGATGTAATAAGTGAGATGAGAAGCAACCCGGACAATACTCTAGAATCTAGAAAAGATGCATTGTTTTGGTTTTTGTTTAGATGTTTGTCTGCGTGAAAAAGATAAAAACGTTAGTGTATAATTGTACGTAAACGCAGAATAGGTAATAGGTACATCTAATAAACTAAAAAAGACTTGAAGAAGAATAATGTATGGATAATACCAGCTGTGATTGATGTATGTACGTATAAATATATGTACCTATGAGATTGGAGAACAATAAAAAACTTTTTACAAAAAATAAATAAAAATGAATATCCTGCCGAGACTACTATATCTATTTCTATTTATCTAATTCCGATAAAGCTGGAAAAAAGATATTTTGAAGAACTAAATAAAATTATATTAAGATATATTTGGCAAGGGAAAAAAGCAAAAATAAGCTTGAAAATGTTGCAAGGCTCGAAAAATAGAGGTGGTTTTGGGTTGTCAGATTGGGAGTTGTATTATCAGGCCTCGGTACTTACTTGGGTGAAAGAATGGATTGGTTTGAGGCATAAAAGTTATTGACTTTGGAGGGACATGATCTTCAACTGGGTTGGCATGCCTTTTTATGGTAAGGGAAAAACAGAATACATGATTATTTTCAAAGATATTATATTAGAAATGCATTATTATTAGTATGGGAGAAAATCAAAGAACATTATTTGAAAATACCAGTCTGGCTCTCCACAATGGAGGCACTGATCCATCCAAACATTATTAATCCGGGAAATATTATTAGATACAAAGATATTTTGAATGAAAAAAATTAAACAGGAACTGAATGGTCAAGGGATTGATATAGCATGGTGGCCACAAAGGCAGATACAATCTAGATATGAGAAAGATGATAAATATATGGTTTTTATAAATAATTAAGAGAACTAGATCAGATACTAACAGGGACAGATGAAAAACTAATAAAGAAAACTTATAGTTATCTATTATGTATTAAAATGGAATGGAAGAAAATAGAAGATGAACAAGTAAAGGAGACAATGATAATATGGGCTAAAAACTTTGGATATACAATAGAGTTAGATAAGTGGCAGAAATTATGGGACAGGCATTATAAATTAACGATGTCAACTACATATAAAAAAAACTTATATAAAACGTTTTATAGATGGCATTTCTTGCCCTCAAGGTGGCAAAGATGTTTAAGGGTATGTTGGTTAAATGCTGGAAATGCCAGCAGATACCTGGTTCGTACTAGCATATGTGGTGGACATGCCCAAAAGCAAAAAAATATTGCACTAAAATACATACATGGTTGGAAAAATGATAAAGCAACATATTGATTTAAAATCAGAAATATTTTTGTTGGTTATTCTCCTGGATAATTATAATAAGGGGAATGTGACTTACATAAAACTAGCCTAGACTATTTGGGTTTCTGGGTGTCAAGTGAGTGAGTTGAAATGAACTCTGGGAAAGTGAGAGACATACTGGAGTGGGAAGCCCCCCAAATCAGAAAACAGCTGCAAAGTTTCTTGGGCTTTGCCAACTTTTAGAGGCAGTTTATTCTGTCATTTTCCCAAATTGTTCTGCCCAACCAAGCCACTAAAGATGGGTGGAGGGTGGAGTGAAGCCCAAGCTCAGTTGCTGAACTGGACCATGAAATGCCAAGCGGCTTTTGAGAAACTCAAGTGTCTGTTTGTGGTAGAGCCAGTCCTTAAACTCCCAAACCCAGACGAACTGTTCATCATACAAGCCAACGCCAACGATGTGGTGATGAGGACTGTCCTACTTTAAAAGAATGCCAAAGGAAAGCTGCAGCCATGTGCCTACACATCCCGTAAACTCATAGACACTGAGAGGTGTTGGGCAGTGTGGGAGAAGGAGGCTTATGTGGTCTGATGGGCACTACTGACCTGGAGGCAGTTCCTTGAAGGCAGTAAGATTCCATTTGAAGTATGGACAGAATTCAAGAATCTAGAATCCCTGATGATACTGAGGAAGCTTTCTCTGAAGCAAGTATGATGGGCTCAATATTTTAATAAATATTTCAATATTTTAATCGATTACACTTAAGTACTTGCCTGGAGGAAATAACTTTCTGGCAGACGCATTCTCCCAGGTGCTCCAGTATAAAAGCACCTGGGAGGAAATAGTTAACTCTATCATCTCTGCCAAGCAGCTGGCAGTTAAAACCTCTGATAGGTGGCAGCCACTGAGCACTCCTTAGGTGCCTGATGAAGGGTTGACTTGTCAACTGAGAGAAGCCCTATAGAAGAATGAGTGGTTTCTGTAGGAATATAGGTCATGCAAAAGTAAGAGAGCAGAACACTGCCTTTATCTACGACTACTGATCATTCAGTTGTCATGGTGTCCATAGATAGCAACTTCTAGCTTGGCACATGATCTCACCTACATTACATCAACAGGATGTTCTTAAGGATTGGCTAGGAGATTTGACCTATAAAATTGCTGTTGCTGGGGAGTTACTTCCTGATTCTTCTTCTGCCTGTAAGAATGATATAAAAGCAATAAACTGCTGCGAAGACAGTCAGACATTTTGCCACAACATCTTGGCATGGAACATCTGTGCATGAGCTATCTTGGTACCAGACATCTTTGAATCTGTGAAACAGATACAAGGCCAAACAGAATTTATGAATAAATATCTTTAGCAGTTAAAACTGTCGGAATCCTGTTTGCTAGCTACTTACTTACTTCCCTGTCTTCCCAACTTTCTTGCTGCCAGTTCCTTAGTCCATTTTAACTTCCTCTTCCTTGCTCATGAGAAACTTTTTTTTAGCATGTACGATCTGGTTAATTTAACTTCCAGATTTCTTAGACTGAATTTATCATCTAATAGTTTATCCATTTGGGAGATCATGTGATAAGATACCTGATTGTATTTATTTGCTCCATTCTATCACAATGTCATTGTCACTTTCTGTTTCAATCCCCCCCCCTCTGCCCCCAATATTCAGTCAGAATCTGTCTTTCTATAATTTAAATCCTTTGTTCTGTCTGAGACAACAAAGAAAAAGCCTTGGCTTCCTTTTGATATCCTTTCAGGCACATAAGAACCAATATTATCTGTATCTTAAATCATCTCAAAGTTACATGTTCTCATTTCCTTCAATTTCTCTTAATTTAATCATATAATTTCTAATCCCTCAATCATTTTACATGTTTCTCTGACCTTGTTCCAATTTGTCAGAGTCTTTTAAAAGTTTGATGCAGAGAAATGGACACAAAGCTCGCCAATATAGAATAATATAAAATGCTTTAAAAATCCTGTAATAATGCTGGTTCATATTCATTTTGATTTATTATACTTCCCTGATCTTTTTCTGATGAATAATGACCAAATAATTGTCTCCTACTCTATTTGTACATTTAATTTCTGTTTCTAAGTAAAAACTTTGAATTTGTGTTAGACTTTACTCTGTTATTTCTTGCATGCATCTCCAACTTATCAGAATCTATCAAGAATGTTTAATTTTTATTTTTGTCTTCCAGTATCCCAACAGTTTTGTGTCATTTGTATTTTCTCTACTTATTCATTCAATTCATGAATAAAATGTTGATTAGTACAGACCAAAAACAGAACCTTGTGATACCCAAATAATATCCTCCCACAGTTATATGTAGATTCTTTGAGTTTGTTTTTCAAATCTTCCTAAGCCTTCTTCTGTATTGCTTCATTGGAATTATTTGTGTCTTCATTTTTAGCATTCCGTTCTTAGGAATGCTTACACAACCATTTGTCTTTATTGCCATGGAATCATACTCATCATTGTTTTCAATTTATTTTCTGCAGAATTCCTGCTAATTTTGCTTTATTGACTAAGACTTCCATTTTCGTTAGTGTCAAGCCAATGACAGTTGATTTTATTGTATCTTCTAGAAAACAGAAAGTTGTCAGCAGTTGGAAGGATTATGCTTGGCAAAAAATGTCTCCCAACAGATGGGATAATTTAAGTCCCCAATCACTACCACTTCATGTCTTTTTGAAAGAACTGCAGTTTGATTCTGGAAAGCATCATTACCTTATCCTTGTTTGAGGTGATACCGTTAATTTTATGCTTTCATTTACTCCTTCACACAATTTAGTCCAGATGTTCTGTACACTATTGCCAGTTTAATTTGCTTGGCTTTCTAAACAGGTGTAGATACTCTTAATAGTGTAACTCCTCCCTTTCTATTGTTCCTGTTCCTTTTGAAGAAACTGCACTCTTCAATGGCTATATTCCTGTCATGTTTCAGTTATACCTGTTAAATCATATTTGCCATCCTTCATTAAGAGTTTAAGTTCATCTTGTTGATTTGCTTTGAACATGAATTTAGGTTAAGAATCTGATGAGCCAATGTTCACACTTATTCCTCATTAAGCAATTTAATAAGACCCATTACAAAAACATGCCAATATCCTTCTATATTGCATAAATCTTTATCTGAAGTCCTATAGCAGGAGTGTCAAACTCAATTTCATTTAGGGCTGCATCAGGGTTGTGTTTGACCTCAGGGAACTGGGTGGGCGTGACCCTCTACCAGCAAAAACTGAGCTCATGGGCCCCATTTTCAGCCAGGACGAGTTCCTGCAGCCCTCTGGCAGCAAAAATGAAGCTTGCTTACTCACCCACCATAGGCAGCTCTGGGGGCAATATGTAGCTGTTCAGAAGACACCGCTGAACACATAGTTCCTTAGAACACACAGCACTCTGGACAATCTCTGTTCTATTTTGTCACTTTATCCTACTGAAACTTACGTTATTTATTTTAGGAAATGTATGCTTTCTGTCTTCCCCATCTAAGATAAAGAAAATGCTGTTATTAAGCTGTTTCTAGCTAAATTAAAATATTCATTTCCCCCCCCCCCCCATGATTAGTTGTAAATTATTTAAATAATTTTAAATTTATTACATTGCAGTCCATAGAATTATCCTAAATAAGTATGATAAACAGGAATTGCAGATAAAGAACGAGCTCATTTAAATGTGAAAATTTAGAATAGGTTTGAAATGAAGTGAGAAAAAGTCACTTGATTTGAGAGTACAAACAGTGGATACAATCCTGCCAGATTTAAAGATGTTGCCACAAATTCAATAAAGAAATTGTTTTAATGGTGAATTCTTCTCCACTGGCATCCAGATAGGATATGACTCACTGGGAAGGAAGCTGAGAAAATCACCTCCAGTTAGACATATCACAACACAGATTCAAATTTGCTGCAGCAATTGTGTTTATTATATGGGACACATTTCCAATTACAGGATATAGAAACTGAAACCTCGAGTTTGGCCTAATTGATTATTATTTGTTCACTGATATTATATTAAACCAGTCAGAGGCTGCATTGCCATCTGTTGTGTGTCCTTTACCTCAAATTTCTAGCCAGAGAAATGAACTTGATGGTGTAACTGGCTCTTTCCAATTATATTTCTCTATTTATTGAAATGCAAATAATCTTGAAGTGGAGAGGTAGCAATTTCTGTTTAAACCTTTTTTTCTCCTTGTCATCAATATCTCTTGACCTCCAGAACCGACTCTTTCTGTTCAATGACATGTGCAGCCTTATTATTGTATCATTTGATAAAAATGTTAATTTTCATATTCGCTGTCAAAGTAAGATTAATTTAATTCACCTATCGGACTAGGCCATAATGAGGTCTGTTCAATTTTTGCTTAGTGTACAATACAAAACCCAACCCTATGTGATCTTGGTTTAGCACCAGATCATTCAACCCTTATTATGTGTAAAATAATGTTACAAAGCAAGGTCATATCTTGTTGATTTATTAACTGTGGAGGTTTTTCATATATTTTCATACATAAACTTTGCATGAGATGAAAAAATATGAAATACTTTTGGGGTGGAAATAGTAGTTTTAATTCTTTTTCTATGGTGATAATATTTACTGCAAGAGGCAGTGAGTTAACTATCATGCTTGTAGCCATCTATTTCCATAGTAGGTTAGGCATAATCATTTCCCTAAGCATTAATTTTCATTTTATATTGTCTAGACTTCTTAACTATGTTAAAGCTCTGTTAATCACTCTAATTTTTCAGCATTTTTCTTGGGGCATATCCATATGGCTCCTCTCCTGTGCTCATAGCAGCTTCAACCTAAGCTGGCTTTAAAAAAAACCTTGTCCAAACAGAGACACTCTGGAAACAGCTTTCAAAGTCTTCCTTTTGCATTATTTCTCTTCTGCTGTCTCTTGCTGTGCCTTTGTTCCAAGAAAGCAATTGCCAATCAATTTCCTTTCTGTGGGTGGTATTCAAGACATAAATATTTTAATATATTGTATGCCAGCGTGCATTTTGATGCTTTTACCTTGTATATACAATTAATTTGATGTACAGAGTTCCCCCCACCAGATCTTCTTCCAATATCCACATGTACTTTAATGAGGTAAAGCCAGTGGATTACAAAATAAGATGTAGCTGAAGACCAGGGTTTTCATTTCATTATTATATGCATGTAGTTCAAGATATAGTTGGTAGATTCTCACATTACACTAAGACTTAACTTATGGTTGTTAAGAAATGTTTGATTTAGTCATCATGCTAAACCAAAGTCAAACAAACAAAATTATGGCCTATGCCAGGTGTGAACTCAGTGGGTGACTGTGCCTGTCGAGAGTAATAAAGACAATTGGCTCCCTACACATCACTGCAAAAGTATAAAAATGTTTATAGTAATGCCAGGCACTGCTTAATTAATTAATTAATTTTCTTTATAAATCTAGGGATTCTGTTATGATATCAGTCTTGCAGAGTAGTTCTTTGTATACAACTATCTTCTTTCATTTTATGGTGTTTCTCTTTTATAAATTGCTACTAGTATGGTTAGGCATAGCATACCTAACCTGCAAAAAACTGAGCCACCATTAAATTTCAGTTTGGACTCATTTTAACTTTTTATTTTCACTTATGTTCCTTCAGATTTTTGCAGGCCAAATATGATGTGCCTGATTTATTCATCTTATGCTGTGCGTTAGAAAGTTCTCTATAATTTTATTCTGATTTATGACACAATGAGTGGCCAATACAGGGCCCCACAAATTAAATGTAAAGAAGATCAAATATTGTGGGCCCAATTGGCAAAAGAAAGTTCAGCTCAGTATCGTATAGGATGGAAACATGTGGAAGAGGCCTTCATCCTGCAGTGGAGAGACAATGGCTAAAATGCTGCTGCTGGTGAAATATGTAAGAATTTCTCTCTCTCTCTCTCTCTCTCTTCCCCCCTCCCTCTCCCTCTCTCTCTTCATTTTCTTTTGTTCAAATGCTGAATTCATTTTACAAAAATGAATTTTCTATGCCTGAATATGCATTGAACACATTTAATATGGTACCTTATCATATCATACATTTAGCAAGTTCCCTTTTACTGAGTAAAGCCTTTTGTATAATGGACGAAGTGGCATATAAATAATTTTCCTTGACATTGCTTTGGATTGAATCAAGAGAGTATTGACAGTTTACATAAAGTCCCTTTAATTGAGGTGACTGATAAGCACAGATCCCTAAATGACAGTGGACGGCTTTAAGATGTAATATCAAAAGCATCAACCTGCATTGTATACAATATTTTCTTTCTAAATTAAACGTACTTTCCTTGCAAATAGTCAGAAAAGTTTTCTTTTGCCTGGTTGCATTCGAAAAACAGGTGGACGGCAAGCTGCTCAAAATTGCTTTATCCATATGCCACTGTTCAATGGCTGTGACAAATCAAACTTTAGAATTCTCTGATATAGTTGCAATGCTGGCCTGCTTAGCGGCTATATTAACAAGGAAAAGTTGATTGGAATTGGGGCAGGAGGGCTGCATTAATCAACACCATCTTATGTTGCCTTAGAGAAGAGGATCGTAAAAGTAATGATGTACCCTTTTGAGTGACTGTGGTTTTTTTCCCCTGGTAAGTGAAAGAACCTCAGCTTTTTACATGATACAGGTTGAGGAAAAACACATCATCCACAAACATCCTAAACACCCTCTAATCTACCTCTCGTTGTCTTTCCTTGTTGAGATGATGTTGTCAAACCCAAGTTCTGTTTAGTGTCTTAAAATGCATGGGCAACAGCCTCTCAGAAACAGAGAGTGTTCCTGAGTGCCTAAGGAACAGAATCTGTCAGGAACAGTCTCTCAGGAACAGAGTTTAAATGGCAACTATATATATTCTTGATAACCAAGCAAGAGCAAATAATTAAAATGACACCCCATTCTTTTAGCATTATATACTGGATACCAAGTCTCCTTTGATCTGTTTCCTATTTGCAAACCCAAGTCTTTATTATATTAACTTTACTAATGGGTCTTCTCTGAAGCAATTTTGAGTAAAAAAAATCTGGATGTCCACTAGTTGACAGCAAACATTTACTTTTTGCTATCATCCAGTGTCCATTTTATAATCTAGTTGTCAACTGTCCAACTAGTGCACCCAAAATAAGGAAAGCTTTGAATTCCTAAAAGTAAAACTTTATTGGATATACCATTTTGGTAATGAAAAATAAAAACCGACTTTGGTTTTCCCGCGCAAATGCTTGCTTAGTTAAACAATAGCTTCCCTTTCTCCCCACACCTGGGTGATCACATTGTCCAATTATGAGATGTCATTTTATTATGGGAACAGTCCATCTCTTTTTCAAGCACCTGCAGTGGTGACTTTGATGGTTGCCAGGCTCTCATGATCCACACACACATTCTCAGCATTCTATTTCAGCCTTCACTCCCCCCAGTTCACTGGCAAGTTGAAGAGCATTAAGGTTTGAAAGAAGCAAAGTGGTTCAATCTTGACATTTGTTGCCAAAGCCTTGCCTAATTTGTAAAGGAGCCTTATATCTCAAAGGATGCATAGTTCTTCTGCCTTTCTTTTGCTTCTTGATCCTTGCTGAATTCTCCAGCCCATTTGCTAATTGTTCAGAAATACCTTGGAAATATCTTTCAGTTGTTTGCTCTTTCCTCTGCTGATGCTTCACTTTTTATCTAAACAACCATTAGCCTTAAATGCCTTGGTTGAAAGTAGCTCAAAAGCTCAAACGTTTCATTGACATGTTCATTATGGACTGATCAAAATGTGGTAATGCACCATCCCAAATGTATTGGTCACCAGCAACTTCCAAATCCTATTGATTTCTTAAACTAAACATTTAATTTCAATAGTTTAACAGTCAGATAAGTCTGCATAGGTTCAAACTATACATCTATTATTTTATCGTCTTCTAGATTTAAAAATTGAAAGGTGTTTTTTTTTTTGGTATCATTCCCATAAGCTTTGCTCTTAAATTCAATGGATAAAAAAATATCTATTCTTAGCAATGTTTGGACTGAAGGAAAGAAGATTATTGAGAAGGAAGTCAGTCAGATTGACAACATCATTGAAGACAATCAATTTAAATTGGAGCACTTACTTAGTTTTCTCATTCTTAATGTGTGGAGGATTGAATATGAAAGCAGCATACCTTTAAACTTACTTGCAGAAGAACTATCTATTACAGAAATCATCACTCAATCCTGCCTATGGCAGCACTCTGGAATGTCAAAGGAATGAGTGGTTAATAAAAAAAAAAGATCTAAATTCAGGTATTAGATAGAAAAGGAAATGTCAAAGGAATGGAAGAAACCATAATAAAATACATGGAATAAATGAAGCAGAATATGTACAACAAAAAGACCTAAAATGTTACATTTTGAAAGTTTCAAGAGAGTTATGTGATTGGAGGATCCAGTCAGGACTGGTCACTGGGCCCAGAGGTTTAGTCTTCCGAGCTTTCAGATTTGATGCTGGACTCCATCATTAGCCTTCATTCATGAATTATGCTATTGTCCTGTTATACATCTAGTTTCTAGTCATGCTAATTGATATAATTATTACTTTCTTTTGACTATAGAGGGAAAGCATTATTGTGAGAGCACTTTGGGAAAAGATATCATATTATTTTTTTCCTACTGACATTATTTAAAAAAATCTTTTTTTTAATTAAAAAAGAATTTTTATTTTTAAACACAAACAAATATAAAACCATCTTCCAATTATATACAGTGTGTCAGTTGGTTACAAGTCTTTTGTGTTTCCTCTCTATAATCCTCACTTATAATTTGGATCAATTCTCATATTGTCCATCTAGTATATGTGTGTGTGTATATATATAGGTCTATATGTAGGTCTTTGGTTGTTCGGGTTTTCTCCCGCGTGAAATTGGAAGTGTCTTGGCGACATTTCGATGAAGTCTCATT
>JANHFK010002334.1:46066-56411 GCA_036250565.1 Sibynophis collaris | reverse complement strand
GAGAGGGAATAAATTTTACAGTATCCTTCTCCTGGAGTGGGGTGGGAAAGGAGATTTTGCATTATCCTTCTCCTGGAGTGGGATGGGAAAGGAGATTTTGCAGTATCCTTCTGATGAAGTGGGGAGGGAATAAATTTTACAGTATCCTTCTCCTGGAATGGGGTGGGAATGGAGATTTTGCAGTATCCTTCCCTTGCTATGCCCACCAAGCCACGCCCACAGAACCGGTAGTAAAAAAGTTTGAATTTCACCACTGGCTAGTGCTGATAGGTGATGATATTACCTAGTTTGGGTAATGAAACGCCTGCAAGAAAACAAGAAAGCTCAGAGAGGACCAAGGACCCCTCATTTGACTTAAATGTGGGAAGGGCAATATCTCCCCAGATGGAACCTACCAGATGTGGTGGGAGCAACAGACAGCAACCATGCCAGGAAGAGTTCCAAGATTGGTTGGCAGCTGCTTAAAACTGAAAACAATAATTTCCAGCACAATTCTCAGATCTCTTTCTGTAAGACTGATACGAGTTGGGTGGGCATATAAGAATTCCAGCGGCTGAACTATTTCCTCTTTGAAACCAATTTATCCTCCACGGATATTCAGGTGAAGACCATCTATGGAGATTCTTAGTCATCCAGGTTATGGTTATCCCAAAGGTGGGTTGTTGTTGTTTTTTTTCCCCAAAGGGCAACTGGACTTTCTTTGTTTTCCTTGAAGGCATTTCGCTTCTCACCCAAGAAGCTTCTTTGATTCAGTTCAGAACTGAGGAAGCTTTTGGGATGAGAAGCAAAACAAAAAGAAATCCCAGTTGCCTTTTGAAAAAGCACCTTTGGGACATTCAGTTGAAGACGTTCAGATTTTCTTTCCAACAGATGGTGGATTAGGCTTTTTACTAAAATCTGGCAAGGGGGAAGGTCGTGTCTCTATCAATCAGGGAAGTTTGTACTTGGCTGTTTATGCAACAGCCTCCCAAATATTTATCCGATACGTCAGCTGGAAACCAGGTTATGGAAGTGTGAGGTTAATCCATCAAATAAGACAGAAAACAGCAGCGTCCTTTGTTTTTGCAATGTAAAACTCATGTTGCCTGAACTTGGCTCCCAAATATCCACCGAGGATGCGATTTGAACCGGTTTCTCCTTACCTGTGAATTTGCGTTGGTCCAAAAAGTTGTGTACGAACTGGGAGTCGCTGAAGAGCATTTGCTGCAGCCTCTCAGCTCCAACGTGATACACGGCATTGATCAGGAGCCTCCCTGGCAAATCCGTGAAGAAGGCTTCCACCTCAGCTGGAGAAAGGAAGAACGAGAGATGGTAGGATTAGATCTCCTAAGCTAAAACCTGGGAGAATTCAGGCAGAATGGAGACTGCCCTCACCTTCATCTTGCGTGGAAGAGGAGGAATTGCTCATGTCAGTGGGGAGCTCTTCACTGGGAGGCAGGTCCCCCTCCGGGGGGGACACAGCAGCCCCTTGCACCAAATCTTCCAGAGGGGGGTCTGTGGCTGAGGTCACTGTGTGGCTGGATGAAGCATCCATTTGGCTGTCAGTGTTGTCCTCCTGATCTTCTGCCAGCTACAAGGGAAGCAAGTCGGCATTAGACTCAACCTGGGTGAGCTTTGGAGATTGGCTCCATTTGAAATACACATTTTGGTTCACAATTTGACATTCAGCATCTGGGCAGCCAATGAGATTATCAGCCAAAATGTTTGCTATTTTGAGCCATTTTGGTGGCGCAGTGGTTAGAATACAGCATTGCAAGTTAGTTCTGCCCACTGCCAGCAGTTCAATCTTGTCCGGCTCAAGGTTGATTCCATCCTTCTGAGGTGGGTAAAATGAGGACCCAGATTGTTGGGGGCTATAATAGGCTGACTCTGTAAACCGCTTAGAGAGGGCTGTAAAAGCACTATGAAGCAGTATATAAGTCTAAGTGCTATTGCTATTGCTATATATATATATGTTTTCGTAGATTTTCACGGGTACAGATGAATTTTTCACCAAGGACTACCTACATTCCCAGTGCAATTATTGTACTACATGAGTTATTTATTTATTTATTTTATTTCATTGATATATGTTATTTATTTATTTTTTAAATGCCTGTCTCCCTTACCGAGAGATTCAGGGCGGTGTACAATGACCTACAATATATATGTAGGTCTTGGCGTATTTGGGTCTTTTCCCATGTAAGATTGAGAGTTTCGGCGACGTTTCGACGAGGTCATACCAGCCTGAAGATGACGAGTGTGACCTCGTCGAAATGTTGCCAAGATACTCTCAATCTTACACGGGAAAAGACCCGAATACGCCAAGACCTACATATATATTGTAGGTCATTGTACACTGCCCTGAATCTCTTGGTAAGGGAAACAGGCGTTGTTTTAAAAAAAACAAACATATATCAATGAAATAAAATAAATAAATAAATAACTCATGTAGTTCAATAATTGCACTGGGAATGTAGGTAGTCCTTGGTGAAAAATTCGCAGGAAGTATTTGCTAGGTAAAAAAGGCTGAAACAATTTTTGTTGTGTCCAGTTTGGAAATGGCTCAACAAATGCCATCCTAATTCATTGGGTTATCCAAGTAGTCCTCAACTTACGACTACAAAGGAGCCCGACCTTTTCTGCCGCTGAGCGAGATGGCTGTTCAGTGAGTTTGGCCCCCCAGTTTATGACTTTTCTTGCCACGGTCGTTAAGTGGAATCGCTGCCATTATTAAGTAACACGGTTGTTAAGTGAATCTGGCTTCCCCATCGACTTTGCTTGTCAGAAGGTCGCAAAAGGGGATCCCGTGACCCCGCGACGCTCCGACCGTCATAAATACGAACCAATTCTGAATTTCGATCATGTGACCATGGGGATGCTGGCAACGGTCATAATATGAGAAAGGGTCCTAAGTCACCTTTTTCGGTGCCGTGGTTAACTTGGAACAGTCACGAAATGAATTGTTGTAAGTCAAGGACGACCTACACGAGGAGGAAAAGATCCCTCCCAAGATTTTGCAAGACTGATAACCAATCTCAAGAAAGATAAATTTAGCCTTCCTGGAGGGTTGATTTCCTGGTTTGGTCTACCTGGGGAAAACTGACAGATTTCATCACTTCACAACCTGGGAGGTTTGTTATAACAGTGAAGTAACTTCCTCTGTGTCACACTCTTCGTGCTTTCAATAAAATAAGACACAATAGTTTCTTCTGCTGCAACCGACTTGCCCGAGCATGTTCATTTTTCGATTAAATCAACCTTTCCTCAGGAAATCAAGACGTTAAAAGTATATCTGAAAGAATAACTGAGCAAATCCAGAAAGGTGAGAGGCAAGTTAGTTAGCCTTCTGGCCTGACGGACAATCTCCAAGGCTTAAAACGGTAGAAACCTACAACGTGATAAATGTTGCGTATCTACCTTCACGGTAGTTTGCTTTTAAATATTTACTTTGCATTGAGAGATAACAACGGTTATCTCTCAGCAACATGCTTGCTTGCGGAGACGTTCTTGATATCGATCGAGGATGATTAGGGGAAACCCTAGCTAAAACTGTTGGAAGAAATGTCCATCTTGGTTCAGTTCCAAGCCGGGATAAAAACACTGGAAACATGGAGGCTGATTGGAAAGAGGGTTTAATGCAGGGGTAAAATCCAGCAGGTTCTGGACAACCGGTAGCGGAAATTTTGAGTAGTTCGGAGAACCAGCAGATACCACCTCTGGCTGGCCCCAGAGTGTGGTGGGAATGGAGATTTTGTAATATTCTTCCCCTGGAGTGGGGTGAGAATGAGGATTTTGCAGTATCCTTCTCCAGCTATGTTCACCAAGCCAAGCCCACCAAGACACACCATTCCTATCAAGTCACGCCCACAGAACCAGTAGTAAATTAAATTGGATTTCATCACTGGTTTAACGGTGAACAGAACCACCAAGCACATGGTCCAGGGTGCAGATGACCACATGGAATTGAGAGAGAGAGAGAGGGGGGGGGTATAAATACCTTTCAATACCTGGGGCTTTGAACTTGAGCTTCCTGTTCCTGTGCAAGAACATGTATTCTGAGCAGGACATCATAATACCGTGATTGCGAACCTATGGCACCATCTCGGAACCATCTTGGTGGGCAAGCGAGCGTTGGCCCAGCTCAGCTGCAGCGGGCATGTGCACGCCGCTCAACTGATTTTATGGCCTTCCAGGGGAAAAACGGACTTATTGGAAATCAGCAAACAGGTGGTTTCTGGCCTCCAGGGGGATTAGGAAGGCAATTTCTCACGCTCCCAGACTCCTAGAAAGGCTCTGGAGCCTGGGGAGGGCGAAAAAAGGGTCTACCGGGCCCACCTTGTCATTGTGTGCCAAAAGCAGAGAGTGTATGTGTGTGTGGGGGTGTCGCATGCACATGTGCAGAGGGCAGGATGCATTGAATTATGGGTTTGGGCACACAAGGGTGACCCCCCTCCTCTCCCCACACTTTTTTGGCACACAATGGCAAAAAGGTTATCCATCACTGTCCTAATAGATGTCCTGCTCAGAAGCCCGCTTGCTCCTCAACCAGAAACCATTCTTGCTCCATCTAACCCTGGCGTTATCAACGATTTCCTCACCTAGAGATGGCTTGTTTCCCTCATCAGCCTCGCCCGCTGCTAATCTGCAGAACCGGCCGTTAACTGGGAGAAGGTTTAACGAGAGATATCCACACGAATGAAGGAAACGAGGAGGTTAAAATTGCAACTGTCACCCCGGCGGTTCAGGAGACCTTAGATGCAACAATACGATCGCCTACAGAGGGTTTGCCAACCTCCAGCTCAGTTATCAGATGCTCCGTGGCCATAAAATTTAAAAATCCAATAAATTAAAATTAAATTAAATTAAATAATGGCCAAGACTCTTAGCTTAAGAGGGGCTTCAGAGGAGTCCCTGAGTCTTGTGAATTCATCTGGAATACAGGTAACCGTTGGTTTATGACCACAATTGAACCAGTGGTGAAATGCGTTTACCTTCGCTAGTGGTTCGGAAATGTGAGCGCGGGCGCCCCTTTGGCGCATGCGCAGAAGGCCAAAATAAGACGTAATGACATCCCGGTGGTTGGGCGGAGCCAGTGGTGAAATCCCCCTGGTTCTATCTGGCTCATCGAGCACGTAGTGCTGGCAGCGGGAGGCTCCACCCACTCACCCGGATGTCATTACATCCCGTTTGATAACCATCTGCGCATGCGCAGAAGGTTCCACACATGTGCAGAAGGTTCCGTGCATGCGCGGAACTGGGCGGAGCTTCCTGCCACCGGCCCTACCAGTTTGAGTGAACCGGATAGATCCGTCTGGATTTCACTGCTGAATTGAACCCAACATTTCCGTTGCTAAGTGGTTGGTGAGTTTTGCCCTGTTTTGCAACTTTTCTCGCCACAGTCGTTAAGTGAATCATTCCAGTTGTTCCCCCATTGGTTTTTGCTTGTCAGAAGCTCCCAAACGGTGACCACGTGACCTCGGGATACTGTAGCCGTCGTAAATCTGAGTCGCTGCCAAGGATCTGAATATTGATCACGTGGTCACGGGGGATGCTGCAATGGTCGTAAGGGTGAAAAACGGCCGTAAGTCCCTTTCTCAACGCCGTTGCAACTTCAAACGGTCCCTAAATGAATGGTTGTAAGTCGAAGGCCGCCTGAATGATAACGTCATCAAAAGCGAGGGGTCCACATTGAAGCAGGAATAAGTTAAATTGTAATAGCAGGGTTTTCAGTCCAATTGTATAGAACCGTGATGGCGAACCTAGGGCATGGGTGCCACAGGTGGCACGTGGAGCCATATTGATGGGCACCCGAGCGTTGTCCCAGCTCAGCTGCAGCAAGCATGGGTGTGTCTTCCGGGCCCACCAGAAGTCAGGAAACAGGCTGTTTCTGGCCTCCTGCGGGCCTCCTGTGGGGTTGCTGAAGGGTGTTTTCGCCCTCCCCAGACTGCTAAAAAGCCTCTGGAGCCTGGGGAGAGCAAGAAACCGGCCTTCCAGTCCCACCGGAAGTTGGCAAACGGGCCGTTTTTGCCCTCCCCAGGCTCCTAGAAAGCCTCTGGAGCCTGGGGAGGGTGAAAAATGGGCCTACTGGGCCCACTGTGTCATCACGTGCCAAAAGCAGGGAGAGCGCAGGGCACATTGAATTATGGGTGTGGGCACACATATGCGTGACCCCCCCCGCGCTCCCTCCGCTTTTGGCACCCAATGGCAAAAGGGTTAGCCATCACTTCCATAGTTCCTCATATAATTTGTCAGTTGTATAAGCCGAGAGATCTTTAGTTGAAATTTTGTCTGTTCTACCGGACACAATTTTGGGAGTCTGTAGTTTCTATAGCTTTAATTTTGAAAATAAGCAAAATAAGTCCTAGCCAATCTTTAACTGGGCACCTAATATAAGTGCTAGCCCAAAAATAAGCCCTAGTGAAGGGGTTGGTTATGGCCAGCATAAGAGGTGGTGAACATGCACAGTGTCAGCAGGCAGAGGCAGGTGGAGGCATGTGAACTGGACATGTCATGTGGGCTGTGGGAAAGCCTGGAATCAGTAGGCTGGAGCAGATGGGTGGCCATAGGAGGCTCATCTTCACATCTCTTGGTTTGCCTGTGACTCACACAGCACATTGGGATCACCTGCCTTTCACCCTATGCCTCTGCCTTCATCTGCTGCTTGGACAGGGAATCAACTCACCTGTGTTGTGTGGGCTGTACATCTCCAGAGTGCGATGACCAAGGGATCACCAGGCTGCCAGATACCATCAGTCCACTTGCTGCCTCTTATGCACCCCCACCCACTCACCCACCCACTCACTCACCCGCTCACCCACCCTGTCTCTATGCCATCCTATTTAAGCACATTTTTGAGGCTGGGTGCATGCGTGGAAGGTGTGTATGCAAGCAAAGCACATGCCCAGAAGGCTTGGCACATGTGTGGAAGGCAGGCATATGCGTGAACCAGTCACACACACATACACACAGAGTGAACTGGTAGTAACATAATATGAAACCCACCGTTGCCCATCCTAATGTGTATCCCAGTTCCCAGCCATGACACCTACAATGGACATAGTGAAAAGCAGCTCTTGAACTCTATAGAGAAGATATGGTTGGATCTATCATACACCCACTATCAACCTACTCACTTCATTATATAGAGAAACACAGACACAAACCTGTGGGACTTTATAGGGGCCTACTAATGTTGACATCTGGATAGAGATGTCCCTATCAGCTGCATCAAGAAGAGCCAAAATGTTATCCTTCCTTCCACAGCTGTAGTTGGGAACATTGGCTTCTCCAGTAGAGAGCATGTCCATCAAGACTTCTGAAGTGCCAAGTGCATTCAAATAGTTGTCATGGATATTGTAGCCAAGTGTGAGATTGCACAGGAGCTGGATATTCTTGTTGATCTTTTGAATGGTGAAAATAAAGTGTTCTATTCCTTTGGAAGCATAAGTTATACTAATGTTTAAAAAAAATGTTCTGGTTAATACAAGCATTATCAACAGCAGTAATACAATACTTTTTTCCAATTTCATCCTCTTTATCAACATGACTATTGAGTCTGAAGTTAATACTGATCGAAAACAAGAGGCAAATGATAGTCACCCATAAAATTTAATATTTATAAATGTTGAGAAAATGGGAAGCAGATAAGAATCACAAATAGTCTATTATTTATAGCAGCAGTAATTTTTATCAGCACAGTACCCAGTCTGTAAAATAACTCATTTTTTAAAAAGAACATCCATCATAAAAGGAAGAGGATATTTCATAAGTGACCCAGAAAAACTCTTCTAAAAACAAGTCACCCTCTATTCCTATAAGGATCAGGCATTGTATATCAACGAGCAGTTATAAAAATATGAAAATGAGCTGGTCAGGTTTAACTACAACAATCACTACTTTAAACAAAAGTCATTATTCAAGTCATAAATTCTAGATTGGATTGGGAGAAGTAAATAATGTAGACTTCTTTCAGGTATTTCTTTCTGCTCCATCTCTGTATTCCACTAAATAAAAGAAAAGAGGAAAGCCACAGAAATCTGATCAATCAAAAAAATTAATCAGTACCTGAAATCTAGGAATAAGCAGATTAAGGAGAAAAGAATGAGAGTTAGAACTGCAGAGGGAAGGAATACAATTTTATCATACTGAATAACTTACAAGTGAGATTGGTTATAAGGAAGCTGGTTGAAAAACAATATTTTCTGTGATAGTGTAGCTGCACTGGTGACTATACTGATGAGATGGTCTCCTGGCCTGTAGTAGCTCCATAGTTTTTCTCTATCCAGGTGCACTGAATTCAGCAGGCACTTCTTTCTAAGCTTCCCAGAGACTGGCTGGGACACCAGTAGCATTAAGAGCAGAAGAAGGAGGTCCATTCATGGAGCTGAATCAATCACCTTTTTCCAAAGAAGAGTTAGATAATTTTAAAGCACTCTCAGAAAATGGAATATCCAGGGGCTTTTCCTTATTCAAACAGTAACAATTTGAGCTTTATCTGGAAAAGAGGGAAAGGTACATTCAGCAGCACAGCCTTTGTATTTGTCCTAAATCTTGTGCAAACCATTCAGCATGAATAGAGGCTTATATCTTTTTCTGATGCAAGATCCATTCCATGTTGCTTCACACTGACATTATATCAAAGGGAGTCACTGGAAAAGTAGCAGTAGGCGTCTCAACATCTAGGATTGTAATAATTACTGTGAGTGATAATTTGTCCTCTTCCAGAGCTCCATGTTTACAGGGGCAGCTGGAGAAAAGGATTTTTTGTAAAATGTTGCAGATACATCCCTGGAGACACTCTTCTATCATGGTTGTTACCTTTCCTGTCAGGACATGTCCAGAAAGTGATGCTGGAAGAAGATGCTCCAATACCCAGGGAACTGACTTCTGCTGTCTGCCATTGTGGCAGATGGTGTCCAGAGAATGCTAGAGAACGTCACTCAGAGCTATGCAGTTTGCTGGCAGTCTAAATTTTTGACAGTTAACTCTAATGCTCTCTGACACCATCTGCATCCTTGAACCCTGCTTAATGTTAAGAGCAAATCTTCTTTGTGATTTTCTTTTCTATGAGATCACCAAATATTAATCCTAATTTGGAACTGATTATAAAATTCCTCAAGCCTGAAGTGAGATTTCATTTCCATCTGTTCTAGAAGTATAATTTTTTTGGGATGAGAGCTGACTAAGACTCAGGAAAGGGACAGTCTATAGACTGTATTTTTGGGTAAATAGGAAGAAATTTACAAAAGAGATTATTATTTATAGATATACTGCTTTAGGGATACATAGAGGCCCTTTCTCTGCTTCTGTGGATGCACTTGGTGTGATGGGCCCCATTTGACATTCCCATCTCTCAGGATATGTGTAACATCTCCCTGCCTCCACACACAAGTGTTTTGAGGTGCAATTGGGAGATCTATGTTCCTGGTTTATCTAGGTGATTTATTGTTGAGATTATATTTCTTACCTGGAGAACAGATGGAAATGAAATTTCACCTGATATGTAGAGTTTGGCTTTGAATAGAGAACTGGGGGGTTTGAGTGAGAGGAGAGAGCTGAGGGGATAAGCAGGTTCATCCTGAAGTGAGGAACAGCGAAAATGAGGAAGTTTTCTGACTGTATTCAACTTCAACTTCTACTCTCAAGTCTGAGTACCAGATGAGATGGGAGAAGTTCCCCTTTTTGGTTAGATACCTCCCACATGCTCCCCTCATAGACCAAGCCGGCTTTCGGAAACACCAGGAAAGGACTCTGATGGAGCAATCTCCCATGCGCTCCCCTTGCAGGCCAACACCCGGGAAGGGCTCCAATGCCGCAATCTCCCATGTGCTCCTCTCCCTGCACGTCAGTCCATCTGCTGCCATATCACCCCTCCACCAGCTCACCTTCCCCTGCCCACATGTCCGCCCATGCTCTTCAGCCTTATCTTTGCAAGCAACGGTGAGCAGAAGTACGCAGATGTGTGGCTACATTTTGCAAGGTATATATAAGGTTGACGGCTGGAGGAGGGGTGATGAGGGAAAAATCAGTTGCACAAGGAGTGGCTGGGAGTTCAGGAGTGGGGCTTAATCCCACCACTGCAAGGGCCAGAAATATTGTATCTGCACGCTGTATCTGGCCCAAGGGCCGTAGATTGAAGACCCCTGCTGTAGAATAAAATTAACTTCTGTTTCAAGAAATCTATCCTATGCTCTGTGTTTTGCTCTTTGGAAAACCCGGCCTGAATCAAACCATTTTTTTCTTCTAATAATGGCACTGTCAGCTCTGGAAGCCATCTTAAGCAGGAGGTCCTGTCGCTGCCAACTATGACTTGCATTTTCTTAACGGGGTTTTTCACATGGGAAATATTAGGGAGGGGAGGTTC